>JASAMZ010002595.1:0-12500 GCA_030248115.1 Linhomoeus sp. GSCO2_2
CTACACACTTAGATATACCTCCAGTAAGTGACACATTCAGCACGTGGAGGGGTTGAGCCATACAGATTGCTGGGGTATTAAAGCAATCAGCTCCCCAATTGGTTGTTTAAAAAAGTGACTCTCTCACCCCGCCCAACTAGCACCGCTTGGACTCTTCCTGCTAGAACATCGTCCATCCTTGTCAGAAGCCGAACCTCTGTGTGTATTCGATCTAGGATGATCAACCAGGTCCCCATGGTGCCAAGAGCCTGTTGCCATCTCCCCATAGCATTGGAGGGAATGCACTTTAGACTACCTTTCGAAAGTTTGCAACACGCGCAAACACGGGCTTATGCACATGTAGGGTAAGTAGTTGGTGAGTACTCACTCCACCTACCCCACAGCTTCTCCTTGACCGATTTTTCCAGCGGCGGACCATCTGCCCCGCACCAAGCTCCTTCCTCCTCATCCTCCAACTGGACGCCTGGCGGCATCCGTTCCATGTCGATCTGCCTGTCTCTCTGTCTCTTCTCCTACGTAGCAATGAACGTAGAACCATTCCACCGTCTACAGTGACGCTCGGAAAGGGTCTGTGGGGAGGTCTGCTGTCTGCACATTTAGGTCCTGAAATATGCAGTTGCACGGCAACAGATATTGTTGGCTTCCTGTGTCCGGTACTCCACTGTACATTACGCAGCTTGCACAGGCTCCAAGAGGAATTACATACGCGCAAAACTGGGTCTTCGCGTCCACCGCTGCCTTGCAGTTCGGCGCATATTGCGCGCGCACACACATGCACATCTACCGTAAGCCACAATGTGTTTCCATATGGTATGCAGAATCCGATACACAGGAGGCTGAACATGTCATGCAAAAATATATCAACACACAATTTTTGCTTGGGTGGATTAATTTTCTGATTCCATCAGCATTGGTGATTTCCATCAGCTATTGAGAATTAATATCCGATTTTGTTGGACACGTGGCCTACTACGTAGAGAAACTTGAAATTTTTTTTTTTTTTCCATAAGGCCTAGGGGTTCGATGACAAAAGCCAATGAGTTTATACTATGACGCTCTGCTTGTATAAGGTGTTTCTGCACTCATACACTTCTAGATATTTTCCACCCAAAGTTGATAGAGATATTCAATAAACTGTTGTAGCTGTGTCGGGGAGACTGTATTGTATTGCCATTTGTGAGACCAACTCCATTGTTTTTGTGCATTTGTGGAATACTAAGAACAATAGTGTATTGCAGCTGGACACTACTCTGTCACCACAGTTTGCATCATACAACAATCGTTGCATCAATGGACAAGCCCCACTCTATAAATCTTGATGTAACGCAATGTAACGCAACATATGAAAAATACCTCCAATGTACAAGTAATGTGTTTTACAATTATCTTGGGTAAATTCTTATTTCCAGTTTTGGGAATGCACTGTAAAATGTACATGAGAAAAAAAACCACTCCAAGATTCTCGTTTTTTCCCCTTTAAACATCATCTTGAGGGAGAAATTTGAACTTACACAAATTTCCGCAACAGTTTTGCAACTGTATTAGCAACATGTCGGCAACGCGCGCGCGCTACACCAGGAATTCGTTGCGCGCTATCTCTCTCCGCCGCGTTCACAATTATCAAATCTGTTGCCGCGCTTATTCCCTAAGAAATTTTGCCAATGAAAAAGCCGATTTTTTTTTCAAAACATTTTCGTATTTTAATTGTGAATATCTCAAAACGCTAAGCCTCCAAAATGTCGAACCGCGTCATAAAGTCTTCTCTTGACGTGCGGCTTTCGGGATCACTTTTGCGCCAAACCGTTCGATTTTTGTTGATTTATGAAAATTTTGAGGTAAATCGCGTATTTTAACCAAAATTGCACATTTGCAAAAATCTTATTTTGTGTTACAAATTATCTGCGGGCTGCGTCTCCTTGCCACTGAAGAAATATCATTTATACCAGACCGAAGAAGTCGATTTTCGACATATTCGGGCATTTTAATCGTAAAAATATCTCGAACCTACGATTTTAAACTGTAGAACCACAAATTACTGATATGACCCTTTCATTTTTACATTCACATTCGTCGTATAAATGAAGATGTTCAATTTTTGTCATTTTATGAAATTTCGACAAAAAGTCGCGTATTTCTATCAAATTCCACATTTGCAAAAAAATTTCTTTTGTGTTACAAAATTATCCGCTATCTATGTCTTTCATTTCTGAAATAAATTCCACCAAACATCAGACGAAGAAGTCGATGCATTTTTGAATTGTAAATATCTCAAAAATGTGAAATTAGCAACAGAAAAAACGACATCGGATTTGAATCTAGCGACCTCGACTTGATCTGAACTATACATATGCCACATCTTCACTTCGGTGCCACGGACGACGGACGGACAGACAGACAATTGGCGATCCGAATATACACCTCGCCGCGTCAGGCGCGGCGAAAATGCTTGAGATGCTCAATGCCCAAAAATCGAATCGGCGGCATACACACCCCTCTCAAAATCCGGCATCACCGCTGCATTTCTCGCCAAAAACCAACTAAAACCGGCAGAAACGAGACCGAATACAACAATCGGAGACACAAGCTACACAAACGCAATCGAAAGAATCACTTTCCGAATGCTCTTTCAACTCTGTGCGCCTTTACCCCCGCCAGATTGGGCCTTGTCATAATATATTATATTGGGCCAGATCGTGTCCAAATCGCTGTCGGATCTAAAATCGTCGCCGAATATCATAGGGTACTCGGTGTCAAAGGAGAGACTTGGAGAATCACCCAGTTCGAGCACCATATTATGACAAACTCGGCCGATAATCCGCCATAGTCTCCACGATGCAAATCTACAGCGATTTGGACACCCGAGATACGGCCCAATATAATATATTATGACAAGGCCCAATCTGGCGGGGGTAAAGGCGCACAGAGTTCCGAAAGCGTTGGAAAGTGATTCTTTCGATTGCGTTTGTGTAGCTTGTGTCTCCGATTGTTGTATTCGGTCTCGTTTCTGCCGGTTTTAGTTGGTTTTGGCGAGAAATGCAGCGGTGATGCCGGATTTTGAGGGGTGTGTCCGCCGATTACATTTTTGGGCATTGAGCATCTCGAGCGCGTTTTTTCGCCGCGCCTCAGCGCGGCGAGGTGTATATATACGGATGACAATGTCTGTCTGTGTGTGTGTGTGTGTGTGTCCGTCCGTCCGTCCGTGGCACCGAAGTAAAATATGTGACATATGTGGTCAAGTAGAGTCGAGGTCGCTGAGTACGAATCCGATGTCCGTTTCTGTTGCTAATTTCGCATTTTCGAGATATTTACAATTAAAATATGAAAATGTCAAAAATCGACTTCTTCGTCTGATGAGGTAGCGGCGAAATTTCTTCAGAAATGGAAAGAGCATAGATAGCGGATAATTTGTAACACAAAAGAAATTTTTTGCAAATGTGGAATTTGATAGAAATACGCGACTTTTTGTCGAAATTTCATAAAATGACAAAAATTGAACGTCATTTATTGACGAATGTGAATGTAGAAATGAAAAGGTCGTGTGCCAGTAAGAATTTGTGACATAGTTCTACAGTTTAAAAAAATGGTAATTTCGAGATATTTACGATTAAAATGCAAATATGTCGAAAATCGACTTCTTCGTCTGATGAGCTAGAAGTGATATTTCTTCAGCAATGGCAAGGACACAGCCCGCAGATAATTTGTAACACAAAATAAGATTTTTGCAAATGTGGAATTTGGTTAAAATACGCGATTATTTGTCAAAATTTCATAAATCGACAAAAATCGAACGTGATATATTGACAAAAGTGACTGCCGAAATGGAAAGGCCGCGCGTCAAGAAGACTTTATGACACAGTTCAACAGTTTTCAAAAGTTGTAATTTTGAGATATTCACAATTAAAATACGAAAATGTTTTGAAAAAAAATCGGCTTTTTCGTCCGACGAACTAGCGGCAAAATTTCTTCAGAAATGGCAGGCGCATAGACAACGGATTTGATAATTGTGAACGCAGAAACAGAGAGATCGCGCGCCAAACGGAATTCCTGGTAGCTGGTCCGCGCACGTTACGGGCATATCTGCTCGTAATGCTCGGTTGCAAAAATCTTGCGGAAATTTTGTGTAACGGTTCAAAAATCTCCCCCAAGATAAATCTTGGAGGAAAAAAACAAGAAATCTTGGAGTGGTTTTTTTTCTCATGTTGCGTTACAGGATGGTTACAAAACTGGAAATAAATTTACCCCAAGATAATTGTAGAAGGTCGCGTTACTTGGTACAATTTTTCATTTGGCCACTTGGAGGTATTTTTTCATGTATGTTGCGTTACATTGCGTTACATCGAGTTACATGGTGGTGGCTTGTCCATTGATGCAACAATTGTTGTATGATGCAAACTGTGAGTAACAGAGTAGTGTCCAGCTGCAATACACCACTATTGTTCTTCACTCTCACAAATGCACAAAACAATGGAGTTGCAGTCTCACAAATGGCAATACAATACAGTCTCCCGACACAGCTACAATTACAACAGTTTCTGAATGTCTCTCTGAGGAGCTTGGTGGAACAACTCAAAGCAGTGTGGGTGCAGAAACACCTTACAAGCAGAGCAGAACGTGGTGGTGTGAGACTCATTGGCTTTTGTCATCAAACCCCTAGCAGACTTATGGAAAATACATCTTTTCCAATCACGAGTTTCTACGTAGTGGGGCCAGTGTCCCAAAGACAGATCAGATCTGACTCTCAATAGCTGATGGAATCCACCAATGCTGATGGAATCAGAAATTAATCCACCCAAGGCAAAAATATGTTGAGAGTGTGTTTTTGCTATGTATGACATGTTCTGGGGCCTCTGTGTATGCGGATTCTGCGGTGCATATGGAAACATGGCTTACGGTAGATGTGCATGTGTGTGCACACACAATGCACACAAAGTTTGCAAGGCCAGCAGCCATGGGGTATCCAAACACAAAGAGTAGGTTTGCGCGTATGTAGATTCTGTCTTGGAGCCTGTGCAAGCTGCGTAATGTACCATGGAGTACAAACAGGAAGCCAACAATGCTGTTCGTGCAACTGCATATTTTAGGACCTAAATGTGCAGACAGCAGACCTCCCACAGATGTTTTCCAAGCATCACTGTCTAGACGGTGGAATGGTTGTACCGATTGCCTACATAAAGAGACAGACAGGCAGATCAACATGGAACAGATGCCGCAGGTCCAGTTGGAGAATGAGGAGGAAGAGCTTGGTCAGATGGTCCACAAGTGCACACAGACCACTGAAGGAATGGTCAAGGAGAAAGCTGGGTAGGTGGATCATTAACTACTCACCAACTACTTACCCTACATGTGCATAACCATGTTTTGCACTATTTCAAACCTTTTCAAAAGGTGATCTGATCATTACCTCCAACATAGGTGGGCCATCTTCAATCGAGTGGCAACAGCTCTTGGCACCATGGGGACCTGGTTGATCATCCTAGATCGAATCACACAGAGGTTCGGCTTCTGACAAGGATGGACGATGTTCTGAAGAACTGACAGGAAGAGTCCAACCACATTGCTAGTTGACAGTTGAGGATCACTTTAAACAACCAATTGATCAACTGATTGCTTTAATACCAGCAATCTGTATCGCTCTTCACAACCTAGTACCAGTGCTAATGTGTCACTTACTGGAGGTATATCTAAGTGTGTCACTCTTGTTAACCCTGTGTGTGTGCAGGCGAACGTTGTCTATCACTCTTCATAACCTAGTACCAGTGCTAATGTGTCACTAACTGGAGGTATATCTAAGTGTGTCACTCTTGTTAACCCTGTGAGTGTGCAGGCAAACGTTGTCTATCACTCTTCATAACCTAGTACCAGTGCTAATGCATCACTAACTGGAGGTATATCTAAGTGTGTCACTCTAGTTAACTCTGTGCATGTGCAGGCAAATCAACATCCTGTCCGTGATCAATGAAGTTGTGTTACTTCAGTTGCCCAAAACATAGCCAAGCGTTACTTATTTTCTTGGAGGAAGAAAATTTGATGGGTTGCTAACACCTTGGCGGAAAAAAATATTTCCCCCAAGTGGCCATCCTGACCACGGTCAGAGCAAACAAGCTGTGTGTGTAAAAAGTTCAACCTATACCTTGTGTCTGTCACATCTTGGTGAACAGCGTAGTGAACTTAATACACATCATTAGCCGCATCTGGAGAAATTAGCTTGAGAACGTCTGGTATAAACCAAGTGCAGCTATTACCACGATACGGTTGTCTGTACAGCTGATCTAAGTGATCAGTGATATCGCCGCGTTCGCTATATGTTATTGGCATGATACGACGCCGTTCATCTAAAGTTACTAGCTGTGTGAAATTCTCACATCCAACAAAAAAACTTGCCAAACGTGGAAACTTGCTAGCGTCTGAACTCGGCAAACAACTTGGCCCACTTTTGGAGCAACCGGACGCGACTACGAAAATGACTCAGCAACAGAAACGGACGCCAAGACTTCGTTGGGTGTTATCGACGCCATCGTGTGACAAGATGCCAATCGACGTGGTGGTGGTGTGAGCGTGGGTATAGTCTTCAACGAAACTCGCTACCGCTAGCATTGGGCACAGAGATTTAAGGTTATGTAAAACACTTTGCTGACGTGGACAAACCAGAAGCCGCTACGCCGATAATTGTTTGGCTGTTCGGTGTCAAAATGTAAATGACAAAACCAGAATAAAGCGCAGCAAAAAGCAAAATGGTCGCCGAGGATTGAACCTCGGTCGGCTCGCACGTTTTTGCGCGCGATCCGGCGGCTTTCCCGCCTATGCCATGCTGTCGCATCACAGCGCTTCTCAAAACGGCGCTCTTATACTCTCAGTTGGCGTCTATTCAGCAGACTACGGTGCTTTAGCACGTGATATGCCCCGTAAGCACCGTAACATTGCAAATAGAGATAATTTGTCGAAAAATTTCAAACTTCAAACGTTACACCCACCTTCATTCTGAAAATAGCAACAGCTAATATCATCGGATCCGTAATCGGCGACATCGACTCTACCTGACGCCGTCTGTCACGTGTTTTACTTCGGCAGGACAAAAAAGTTCACGGACTACACATCGTCATCTGTATATATACACATCCCCGCGCTGAGGCGCGGCGAAAAAATACTCCCAAGATTTTATGTAACGCGCCAATAAAAATTTCCTCCAAGGTAAATACGAAAATCTTGGAGGAATTTCTTCGTCAACAAATTGTTCCTCCAACATTATTCGAGAAAAAAATCTGCCCATGGGAAAGTGTAACGTGCGCGGACCAGGTAGAGAACGGCACAGAAAACATTGGCAAGTTTTTTGTTCGATGCGGCTTATTCACACTGATATAAACTTCAGATGAACGGCGTCGTATCATGCCGATAACATATAGCGAACGCGGCGATATCACTGAGCTTTAGATCAGCTGTACAGACAACCGTATCGTGAGAAAAGCTGCACTTAATTTGTGGTACACGTTCTCGAGATACCTTCTCTAGATACGGCTATTGATGTGTACAAAGTTCACTGTACCGTTCATCAACATTTGACAGACACTATGTATAGGTTGAACTTTTTAGACACACAGCTTGTTTCGACTTCGGCTGACATAGAAGAAGGGAAATTGGTGAAATTTGTTTGCCTAATAGTTCTAGGTACGTTTTGGCACTCTTCCCCTCCAAAGGGGGGGTGGGTGGAGTGCTATAGTGATGGTGCTTATTCTGTGTAAATTCAAGCGCTCATAAGTTGGACTAGAGTTGGCCGATTGGGGCGAAATTTTTTTTATTCAATATATCGCTAGATGGTATCCTGCATCGGAGGTCTCGACTTCCGTCCAGGACCCGATTTTGGCAAGTTGCCAAAAACTCAATTTTTGGCCTCTGTCAAACTTTGGACACTTGGAATAGTGTTCCAGTAGAATGGAGGGAGACGAGCTTCAGGCCGAATATGTAAATGACATTGGACAATCTGATGGTAGTGGCGCCACTGGGCTTGGGCCGGGCGACTGGGCCTGCCTTGAGAAATTTAAATTTCTGACCAAAAATTCAATTTTGTGTGTCAGACGTAAAAAGTGTTTTGAACAAAAACTATGCACCCTTCAATGCTCTATCGCCTGAAAGTCAAATTGACAGCAAAATGTATCAATCAGCCCAACTTTGCAACAAAATACTGAAAATTTGTCGAAACAATTTGAATTTCTCAAGGCAGGCCTGGACCAAACTCAGCATGCCCACACCATCGGATTGCCCAATTTCTTTTACATATTCGGCCTGAAGCTCGTCCCCCTCCGCTCTACTGGAACACATTCCAGGTGTCCAAAGTTCGACAGAGCCTGAAAAATCGAGTTTTTGGCAACTTGCCAAAAATTGAGCCCCGGACAGAAGTCGAGACCTCCGATGCAGGGTGCTCCATCTAGTGATATATTGAATAAAAAAATTTCGCCTTGATCGGAAAACTCTAGTCCGACTTATGAGCATTTGAATTTACACAGAATCTGCACCATCACTATAGCACTCCCCATTTTGGAGGGGAGGAGTGCCAAAACGTACCTAGAACTATTAGGCAATCGAATTTTGCCAATTTCCCTTCTTTGTCAGCTGAAGTCGCAAGAACGCGCTTGAGACACTCAATGCCCAAAAATGTAATCGGTGAACACGCCCCTCAAAATCCAGCATCACCGCTGCATTCCTTGCCAAAACTGACTAAAACCGGCAGAAACGAGACCGAATACTACAATCGGAGACACAAACGACACAAACGCAATCGAAAGAATCACTTTCCAGCACTTTCGGAACCCTGTGCGCCTTTATCACCGCCAGACCCGGCCTTGTCATAATACCGTAAATCCTCCAATAAGCGCCCCCCTCGAATAAGCGCCCCACCTCCAATACGCGCCCCCCCCCCCCTAGAGGGAGGTTGAAAAAATAAGCGCCCCCCTCCAATAAGCGCCCACCTTTTGTTAGTACCAGCAGCACTAGCACTACCATATGTGCTCTGTGACCATTCCTAACACAAGTTTTGGCTACATATGACAGCACTACTACTAATTGCAGGTATTCTGATCAAAAGCTATACAGTTTCAGTCCAAAATCTATGCAGATGTGCGCAAAAATGTGTCAACAAAGGAGATTTTTGGTGAAATTTTGGCGCTCCTGAGTGGTCGAGTTAATAAGCCCCCCCCCCCCCCCTCGAATAAGCGCCCCCCCCCCCCCCCTCCAATAAGCGCCCCCCCCCCTAGAGGTAGGTTGAAAAAATAAGCGCCCAGGGCGCTTATTGGAGGATTTACGGTATATATTGGGCCGTATCTCGGGCGTACGATGGCCGTCGGATCTGAAACTTGCGTCGCCGAATAGTACTGTAGGGGGGTACTCGGTGTCAAAAGAAGAGACTTGTAGAACGCGCCCAGTTCGAGCACCATATTGTGACAAACTCGCCGATATTGTGATAGTCCCGCGATGTAAATCTCCAGGTTAAGCACTTACGCAAACAAAGCCGTGCATGTGGCATACACACAAAATCGAAACTCCGCTTGCAGTCATATTATCACTGGTCGTCTTGGTCGCACCTCACACTCAATATGCAGCTGATAAGGCCTAAGTCAAAGCTCAGCTTATGCCATAAGCTGTACTCAGCATTGCTGTCTAACGAAACGTAGTTTCGTGTGCTAGCGCTAGGCAATAGGTAACAGGGTGTGCCAAAGTAGGCGACTGATTGAAGAGGCGGATTGCGACAGCTTGAGTGCTTCTGTTACCGTAAGACGGTTGATTGCTGCAGTACATTCTACGTATTACTACTTGAGTGAAGCAACCGATGACCGATGTAGGTCTTTCGCACTCGAACTGGTGTAACTGGTATTAACTTTGAGCAATGAGATGCGAATGGGAGATTGTTTCTACAGAATAAAGAAGACGTGCACTACTTTGGCAAACCTTTGCTGACTAATTTCGAAGCTCTCTACCATGATCAAACTAGTTCTGGCCGCCTCTCTCGTATTCACGGTGAGTGCATGGTACATGTTTATTTTAGCGTCTACTGCCTAGTTTACGACTAATTTGGGTGGTTCTATGACGTCTGACGTGGCTCGGGTCATTGACCGGTCTCAGGGTGACCAATAGAAACTCATTCTAGTTTTAGTTTCAGTTTCAGTTAAAATTGCGGTGTTGGCTGAGTTTCAGTTTCAGTTTCAGTTATGGCATCCGTGCGAGTTTCGATTCAGTAACTGAAACTGAGTTTCAGTACTTGAAGGTTCAGAAAGTAACAACGAATTGCTCAAAATCATTATTGTGGGATTATATTTTGTAGACAAAGAAGCGATTGCTAAACTCGGGATGGCATCCTTGCATATTTTGACCTAGGTAAGTATGAACGAGACGCCTACATATGTAGAAAATTCATCTGGAGTTTCACGAAAATCTGCTGAAATTCAGCAAAATTTGTCATTAAAATAACTGAAACCTAACTGTGAGTTTTAGTTTCAGTTACGGAATCCGCGCGAGTTTCGATTCAGAGTCAGTTTCAGTTACTGATTGTAACTAAAACTGAAACTAGGTAGTTTAAAAGTTTCTATTGGCCACCCTGACCGGTCTACACAATACTACATTTCAAAGTGGGCGTCACTCGCGTTAGCGCTTCTCTGACAAGTGGCGGTTGAATTGACAAAAGTGCGCGATGCGCAGTGAATAACTAAAAGTGAGCGCGGCGCACCAATGTTGCGAGTTCGAATGTGACAGGTGTTGGGGTTCGGTCTTCACCCAAGGGACCAAAGGAATGGCGAGCGAACCTCGCTCTCAAAACCGTGGCGGGCTAAAGCTGAAGGGTAAGCGAGAGCACTTGGCGTTAGCGGTGTCTCAAAATGAAGTGAATTCCAAAACTCATGTCATGACAGAGTAAGATTGCCGAGATTCGAGAGAGTCCACACAATTACGCCGAGCTCTCGAAGGGGTGTCAAAACTGGTGCTAGTTTAACTACAGTACTGTGCCACTGGCGATGGTCTACTTTTGAGCGACTAACAGCACTTGTCTTTTCAGGACCAGACGGGCAAGAAAGTAGTGGAGGGAAGTGGAACTATCGCACGAATGTCTATTGGCATCCCAAGGGGCTTCAGCAAAGATTCGTGTAGACAGCCGAATCGGTTCACACACGACGACGACGACGGACGACAACAACAACAACAACAACAACAACAACAACAACAACAACAACAACAACAACAACAACAACAACAACAACAACAACAACAACAACAACAACAACAACAACAACAACAACAACAACAACAACAACAACAACAACAACAACAACAACAACAACAACAACAACAACAACAACAACAACAACAACAACAACAACAACAACAACAACAACAACAACAACAACAACAACAACAACAACAACAACAACAACAACAACAACAACAACAACAACAACAACAACAACAACAACAACAACAACAACAACAACAACAACAACAACAACAACAACAACAACAACAACAACAACAACAACAACAACAACAACAACAACAACAACAACAACAACAACAACAACAACAACAACAACAACAACAACAACAACAACAACAACAACAACAACAACAACAACAACAACAACAACAACAACAACAACAACAACAACAACAACAACAACAACAACAACAACAACAACAACAACAACAACAACAACAACAACAACAACAACAACAACAACAACAACAACAACAACAACAACAACAACAACAACAACAACAACAACAACAACAACAACAACAACAACAACAACAACAACAACAACAACAACAACAACAACAACAACAACAACAACAACAACAACAACAACAACAACAACAACAACAACAACAACAACAACAACAACAACAACAACAACGACGACGACGACGACGACGACGACGACGACGACGACGACGACGACGACGACGACGACGACGACGACGACGACGGCGACGACGACGACGACGACGACGACGACGACGACGACGACGACGACGACGACGACGATGTTTCAGATGTCTTCATCGACAGTGATAATCAGAATGGCACAGCCGAATTGTCCGTGGACGAGAATTGGATCGACCTGATTAGGGTTGAGTTTGAGATTTTTTGCTCTTCTTTCTGACTGTTTAAGGCTTCGTCCCATTCAAAACTTTTGTTTGCTATAGTTGGATGGCTGTTGTTCTGTCCGCTTGGACGGTACTCTCAGGGCAAATGCAGAGGATGACACAGTAAACAAAGTCGAAAATGCAAAATGGCGCTAACTCTCTCGTCTAACGCATTCGTTGAGCGAGAGCTTTAAACGACTTCTGGCACATATCACTACGACAAGACATCAGACGAGCGAGTTTGAGTCGTTACAATATCGATTTCGCTGGTGCGTGTTGTCCGACATGGAAACATCTTTGACTCGTATGAAAGAGCATGTCGAGAGCCTTAAAACGACGTCTCGCTGCGACGTAAGACAAGCGAGCTAGGACCGTTT
>JASAMZ010002597.1:0-12023 GCA_030248115.1 Linhomoeus sp. GSCO2_2
CTGTGAAGTACACAGGGAAGGGCTTACGGGTAGAAGGCGCTCCCCGCTGGCCAGCACGTGCTTGCTGCGCTGCCAGTGGCCCTGCATCTCCGTCTCGATGTTCTGCAAATGAACGAGTGTTGACAAGGTAATAGTGATAACGACCGAACGTCAATTATTCATACAACTAAGAAGGTTCGCCTTCATTTCTGACTGTAGCGCTTCAAGAGCAATTGTACAGTCACCTTATAGAGTCTGAGCAGCTGTGGAGTGGCCGAGAGGTCGCGAGGGGCCAGCATGTTGAGACAGACGCGATGTTTCTCTCCGAGCCAACTGCAAGGCATGGGGAAGCTACTACAGTGGTTGCTGCCACAAGCATGGGTGACAATCACGCAAGAATCAAACACTGGCTGGCGTCTCAAACTAGAAGCACAGAGCATGTGAAAGCACAGAGTACGTGAGGGTAGGGAACACCGATCCACTGACAGTGAACCATCACACAACCCATTCGGTCACTGAGTGAAACAGCTTCCCCACTCTCCCTCTCTCTCACCTCTCCTCCTCCTCGTGATCTTGGATGAACTGGAAGATCTCGCGGGCCCTCTCCAGAGCCGCCTTTCGCGCCTTGCTCAGGTCGACCAGACTGAAGTTGTTGGTCACAAAGTGGTTACACTGGAACAACCATTATTTCTTTCGGTCATTCCACCCCACTTGTCGTATTGCTTCTGCAGTTGGTCTAGCCTGGTCTGCAGCACCTCGAAGTTCTCGCCCTTGTTGCGAATGTAGTCCTGCGACTGGCGTATGATGTTCTTCAGCCATTCTCCTGCAATCGACAATGGTGCATCAATTTGAACGCCCGCTCTCAGACAATGAATCTCACAGTAAATCCCACCCTGAGCGGTGATCTGTGCCTCCACAATGGAGTGCTTCTGAAGCAAGTCGTCCACGCCCAAGATGTGCTTGCCCGTGTCGCGACTCTTGACGCTCGGCTGCAAATGGGTTATGGAGACGTTTCAAGCGCAAGCATTGAATGCTGAGACACCACTGGATCGTGGTAGACTCTCTTCTCTCTTTCCGCGTCGAGTCCACACACACACGCACGCACGCACGCACGCACGCACGCACACGCACACCTCCAGAAGTGTGAACTCGTTGGAGAGGGCGTCGATGTCCCTCAGCATGGACATGAGGTCGTTGAGTGACATCAGAGCGACTCTGCGCCTCTCGAGTATCTGCAGCAGCGCCGCCCACTTCTCCAGAATCTCCCTCTCTCTCGTCTTGACCTTTTCCTTGTCGTGGAAGTTCTCCTTGTAGAGCTCGTCCGCCATGTTAGACAGGTTCTTGAAGCGGTCCTCCTGAGAAGAATTAAAGTCAACAGTGGAATGTTTCTAGCATCTCAAATAGGTCAGTGAATTACCCACCGGATCCATTGGTTCTGTTCGAATAGGAGGACATCAGCACATATTCAAGGGATTTATGACCGTGATTTCTTCAGGTGTCACACGTCTCAGAATATTGGCTCTGCAGGCCCACACTTCAGAGATTCCCAGAAACCAATTTCCAATGCATTAGCTCAATTCCAGTTGTCATGCTTCCAATGTGTACTTTGTGGTGTCCAGTCCACACTCCATCTACCACCATGTGCAGTACACACACCCTTACCCTTGGGAGAATGTCGGCGGCGATGGCCTCGTGTTTCTTGACGCTGGCCTCCACCTGTCCCATCTGATTGGCCTGTCCGAAGTCGAAGTCCTCCAGCACCGAAGCCATCTCCTTCAGCCAGGCCTCGCGCAGACGCGCCTTGCGCTCGAACTTCCGCGACAGCTGCTCCAGGCGCTCCTGCCTGCAAGCGGTGATTGAAAGAGTGACTGACGGAACGACTAGCTAAGAACTCGTCGTCCTCATCAAACAAGAGCCTGAGTAACATTTTCTGCCCTAAAAGTGCGCAAAAACATGCTCTGCATTGGAGTGGCATCTACCCACGTGTATCCTAATGGAGTACTTTGTGATCAAAAGGTGAAGTTGGCTGGCCGCGCTTGGACGTCGCTACAGCTCTTTGAAGACATGAGATGACACCGCGTCACATAGGACCTACCATAGGTATTACAAACCTAGGTGCCCACATACGTGTGTGTGTGTCACGTATGCAATTACTGTGTGTGTCACGTATGCAATTACTGATCCTGGTAGAATCTTGTGGCGTGTGGTAATCCCAGCACAGGATTTGACCCAGCGATTGTATTAACGTACAATATATTATTGCACCACATATTCAACACTTTGCCTATTTGCCTAAGAGTAGTTGTACAATACAGTATGTCGCCAAACAAAGGCACCTAGACGTATGCCGCGGCTGCGTGGTGTCATGAGTGACCTTCGGGCCCCCGCAGCTAAGGGCGCGGCCCGTTGCCCCCCCGCCGGGGCCCCCCCCTCCCCGCGCGCCCCGCGGGGCGGGGCGGGCCCCCTTTTTTTGGTTTGAACAAAAAGAGGCTAACAAAAAACAAAAAAAATGAGGAAAAAAGGGGCGAAAACCAAAAAAAAAACAAAAAAAAAAACACGAAAAGTGGAGAGGGAGCCGCGGGACGGGGGCGCCGCGCAGACGCCGAGGGGGGAAGAGGAGCAAGGGAGGAGGCAGAGAGATGAAGCAGTGTATCGTCGATTGTTGCGTGTTTGCGTGATCGCGTTAGAATCTTAGATTTTGAAGTTACAGCCGCTTGTTTTGTCGCCACAGAGTGAGATATCTTGGTGTTGTTTTGTGTGGACTCAGAACTATCAAATTCTCGCCGATTACAGTGATGCTCCCTTCAGTTTTGCAAGAGTAACGGATTTTCAGAGTCGCGTATTTGTGCGTCGTGTACGGTGGTTGTGTCCGGCGGGGGGGGGGAGGGGGGGGGGGGGAACAGCCCCCGGGGGGGGAAGGGCCTTTAGCTGCAGAGGCTTAGCCGAAAGGTGAGCATTGTAGCTGCCGCGTAGCGATTCCTCGTAGTGCGCCCAGTCGGCGTGAGGGCGCACAAGCGTTGCCTTCGCGGTGAAGGTGCTGGGGGTCGTTGAGACACTTGACGGGGCACCCAGTGTCCAGAACCCGGGCAGCCCCCGGGCAGTTAACCCCGTCCGCCGACCTACCCTGAGGGCTGGCTTGAGTCGGTCGGCCCAGGCCCAAAAGGTTAAAAGGGGGGTATAAGCCATCTGACTCACGAATACAGCAAATGAAAAAGTTTTCTCCACCAAGCCCATCGCTAAATGGAAGTTTGTGCATAAATCGGTTTTCGTCAAGGTTGACAAAACCACCCAAAATGAGTCCACCAAACTTGAAAATCTTGAAAATTGTGCAATTACGCAAAAATGTGGTAAAAATTGCCATTGCTGTAACTATATCGATAGCACTAGAGCTGTTTCAAGCTACGCAACAGGTGCACTGTTCGGCAGATACGGTACTGAAGTTTCGAATTGTGAGACCAAATCTGTGGTCTACTGTATCAGCTGTAAAGAATGTGGAATACAGTATGTCGGCCAAACTAAAAATATGCTGAAAGAGCGCCTATCTGGGCATAAAACTGCAATTAGGACTGATAAAGATACCCTGATAGCCAAACATTTTCGGCAACATGGTATTGACGCAATAAAGGTTCGTGTTTTACAGATTGTTCAGGGTGACAAGCGAGAACTGCTCCAAGCGGAAGATTTTTGGATTAGGGCGCTAAATTCAGCCCACCCGTTGGGTCTAAATGATCGACTCAAAGGAATTGGCAAGTTGACACAGTATTCGTCGTGCCTACAGTATCCGAACTGTCCGTTTCTCACGGTCAAAGGAGGGAGGAGGCCAAGACCCAGAGGTAACAAGCGTAAGAATAGAAACGGGGATAATTTTGAGGCATTTATGGCCAAATTGTTGCAAAATGAGGCTACTGACAAGGTTTATGTGGCCTTGCGGCAAGCAAAAGCGTTCAACAAGGTGAAATTGGTTCAACAAATTTTGGGTAGAGTACTGGAAATTGAAGACCGCATTGCCGAAATGATTTTGGCGTTTCTGTCCAAATCCTTCGAAAAATTACGGAAAAAATCCATAAATGACAATCTCGTGGCAATTGGGACGTACTACAATAAAGGTATCGAAATGGTCAGACTGCAGCATATATTTAAAGATAGAGAATTGCGCCAAAAGTACCCGGAAATTTTCGCTAGTGACGAAATAATGGTTACGTTGCGAAGTTTAGAACCAGTTGGTCGAATAATTTGCAATTACGCAAAATTTCTAGCCAAACTTGACGTGAGTAGTCTGAGGGACCTGACTGAAAGAGACTGTGACTGTCACAATTCTAGATTCATGTACGCTCCAGCAGGTCATGTTCTCACTGGAAATTTGGAATTCGTTGAAGATGATAATTTGAGAAAACTAATGAGTTTTGGTGCCAAATTCAGGGTTCCCGTAAATGTCGATTGGGGCAAAGTTGTCGAATGTAGCGAGGAAATTTGGAGCTCCTTCGTGTCAAAGCATAGAAAGAAGCGACGACAGAACCCTGAACTTTACGAAAGGGCGCTACGACTTTATAGAATCGTCATCCAAAGGCGAATTAGAAGAGCCGCTACTCGGCCTGTTGAACAAGGAAATTCAGGTATAAATTTTGATGTGGCGTTCAAAAATTTGCGAAAATTACACAATAATATGGTAGTGGTGCCAGCAGATAAGGCAGCAAATAATTATGTTATTTGTTGCAAAAAGTATTACCTGATTAGTATTTGCAAAGAAATGGGCATCAAAATTGACCAAAATGGAATCACTTCAGAGGGAAATGCACTCTATGAAGTATTGAATATGGAAAGTGATAAGTTGTTTGAAAATCACGAAAGGCTTGCCAAATTTTTTGGATGTAAATTCGATTTGGAGGATAAAATTATTCCTAGAATATTCGCAACGGCTAAAATGCACAAAAATCCACACAAATTTCGCTACATAGCAGGTGCGAGGCTATCTTCTACTAAGAAAGTTAGTGTACTCCTACAAAAGATATTGCGACTGTTACAGGGGCACTTCAGAAACTACTGCAATGCCATCGTCGCCAATGGAGGTCCCGTGCACTATTGGGCCGTCTCAGACAGTCTTGCGGTGGTGGAAAAGGTTAAGAATATTAAAAATGTTAAAAATATTGCAACGTTCGATTTTGAGGCGATGTTCAACAATATTCCACACGAAGTTATTGTGAAAGAATTGTTTGAACTGGTAGACCTGTGCTACCGTAACGCGGGCCAAAATCAGGTGATTTATGTCACAAATATAGCGTATTTTGCGGAAAAAGGCAGGAAAGGCCGTGGTTTTGAGGCGTACGAGGTCAAGCACTTGATTTCACAGGTCGTTACAGAGGCGTATGCATCATTTGCAGGCATTCTGTTCCGTCAGAGAATGGGTGTGCCCATGGGCGGCGCTGCGGCGCCCACTATGGCAGATTTGTGCCTTGCGCGATTGGAATTTGCACATATACAAGCCAATAGAAACGACTTCAAGTCAAAAGACAGACTGATCGCAAGGTACATTGATGATGTTTTGGCAATAAATAGTGACGAGTTTGAAATTCTGGGCAGAAGAATTTACCCGCCAGAGTTAAAATTAGGCAAAACGGATCTGCAAAATGACAAAATTTCGTTTCTCGACCTAGAACTTGAAATATCTCGAGGAAAACTGAAAGATATCTACGTGTATGATAAAACCGAAAGTTTCGATTTCGACGTAATAAAATTCACTCATGTTACCACCAATTCACCCAGCAGTCTGAATTATGGGACATTTTATACCCAACTAATAAGATATTCAAGAATCTGTACAAGCAAAGATGGCTTTTGGAATAAAATTCGCCAATTACGGAATCATATGTTAAACAGAGGTTACTGCAATGTGAAACTGATGAAATGCCTGTGTCGATTTTATGAAAATTATAAGGTCAATGTACTAAAATATGGAATTATATCTAGGAAGGAGTTTGCTAAGTGTATGTTAGAAGCTTGTGCCGCGTAGCTACAGTAATCCAGTGCGCGAAAAATATATTTAGCTTCAGAGAGCAGGTGGCGTGTTTATGTCGGGTATTGGAACTAGCAAGCTGTACCGAGAGAACAAAAAGTCGAAACCAGACGAGTGAGAATTAGTTCAATTTTGAAAATTTGACGGCAAATTGATCGAATTTGGCACGCCATGTCCGCCAGAGGGAAGACCAGCGCTAGGGGAGGAGGAAGAGGAGGTGGTTCGTCGGCTTCAAAGAGGAACCGAGCGGCAATCGAAGACAAGAAGAACAAGAAGAAGAAGTTCGTAGGAGTACAATTTTGTGGTATTTTGTTGAATAAAGGATAATTTTGTATCTAGTGAATCTGTTGCGCAAACTGGTGCCAGTCATCTACTGATGATGGTCGCGCTGGCACTGCGTGGCTGAGTCTAGATGTAGCGACCGAAACTCAGCTAACGCTTGTCGTCTGAAATATTGAAGTCAAACTAAAATTTTGATGGTACGTAAACTGTTGTGATACTGTGTGTGTCACGTATGCAATTAAACAAAAAACCACCCCAAACCCCACACCCCCCCCCCCCCCCACCACATCCAAAGGGGCCCAGAAGGACCGCGCGACGGGGGACTGGCTCTGGGGTGGTAGGCGGGGATATAGGCGATCCCTGGGCCCAGTCCTATGATGGCCAGCACGAAGCAGGCCTCTGTCCCAACCAATGCCCTCCTCCTCCCCCACCGACTGTCTAGGCGGCCACGCGCTGATGTTGTTGCCGTGGGCGCTGTCCCTTGCTCTCTGACCACCCATTCTCCCAGCTGCTTTTCAAGGCCCTTGTTGGTAGGGGCTGCTCTCGAAGTGGTAGGTGCAGTTGGCGCCGCTGACTAGGCGGATGCCAGGAGCCGCCTGACGGGATCCCTGTCGCTGGAGTCCGTGCCCAGCTGGTTTCCGTCGGTTGCCGCACCCATGGCTCCCATGACAGCGTCTCGTAGTCCTCCATCATCTGGTCGGTACTGAGCAGCTGGCCCACTATCTGCAGTGATGGAAAACGTTGCAGAACTGGTAGGAGATAGCTCTCAATTCCATATTTCTACAGTATGCTGTGAGCGTCCAAACCTTGGCCACTCGTCTGGCGCCAGTGAGCTCGCTTTTCTGCTTGGCGAAGTAGTGGTAGTACATGGAGACGTAGGTCATGATCGACTTCTCGTCCGGCCTGTTCACGTCCACGTCTGCAACACCACACAGGATGAGGAATAAGTCGCACTCGGAAACACCCAAATTAAGACCAGTGAAAGAGCCGCCGATCGCCCAAGATACATCACGGCAACGAAACGATTCGCGGGAGCGAAACTACAGGACGTTTCACAGCTGATGATGCAACTTTGGCGGTTTGGTTGCTGTTACTACGCTTCACAGAGTGAGTTGCCAGACTTTGACAAAGCCGTGCACGCGGTACCAAGTGTATCATTTATCCGTTAGGCGACTTTCAACCTATTGCAGAAGCGCCCACCCCCGAACACAATCAAGGTTCGATCTCCGACAGAAGCCAATCGTTTTGCTTCGAAACATCTTTGCCCTTCTTCAGGACTAACACTTACATTGCCAATGCACTAAACCCTCACCTTCGGCGTCCAGCAGTCTGGCGATGCCCAGCTTCTTCTCAGCGACGTCGAAGGCGTTGTTGAGGTTGGCCATGTGATCTTGCGGGTTCAGACCATTGTAGTCGATCAAATCCGGCCTGTGGGCGTGTATGAGGGCGTTGAAGGCGAGTCCACTGCGCCAGCTGCCCGTGAAGTTCTCCACTTTGACGTTGGGGTAGCCGGCCGTCTTGCGCTGACACCACAGCAGCAGAGCATCTTTCGCTCTGCGCTTCTCACCCGTCTCCTCCTCGTCCTCGTCCTGGGAGAATTGGAATGAAAGGAGTGCGACTGAGATTCAGAACTGAGCAATTCGACTTTCAGTAGCGGCAGAGAGTGCAACGTGTCAGCGATTGGTCTGCGCTTCTCCATTCATCGCTTGTGGCGCCAACCACCTTGGCTCATTAATTTCGTTCTGCAGTCATGTCGTCGTCATACAGAACAGTCACACCATGACTTCAACACGTCACAAGCGTTGGAGGATTCCGATACGCCCCACTCATTCCACAAAGCATCCAACAAGTCCACACACAAGTTTCAGCGAAGCATGAAGTCAGTCTGCCTATTATGTTGACTCAATGGACTTCCCTCATCCATCCATCCAGAGACAAGAGCAGTACTCAACTCACGCAGGGTATCTCGATGTTCTCGATCTGGAAGCGCAGAATGATGGTCCAGATGAGGCCGAGGATCAGGCGCTCGTTGCGGTCAAGCACGTCCTCCGCTCCGATGTTCTCCAGCTGCGTGTGGGGATGGAGAGAGAATGATGTGAAGTCACAAAGAGGTCGATAATTGTTACTGACTTCCATCGGTATGCTGCTGTGCAGTCAGTGAAACGTCTTGTGTGTCTATACCACGAAATACAGTGTACCGTAATTCAACAAGACTGGACATACAGTATGTTCATATCTTTCAATAGAGAGGGAACATGAAGCTACAGAGACTCTGGGAGCAGAACAACGATACATGGCTACTGGATTCTATCAGTATGCTGCTATGCAATCAGTGGAGCATTGTGTGCCAATTTCACCAGGCACAACGTCCCGTGGTTGAACAAGCCTCAAGACAAGACACTTGTTCCAATATCCTCTTGAGGACAACTCGATACTGGGGATCGAGTCGATCAGGTGAGGCCAAATGGCCTCACTTGGGGGTGAGGTCATCTGGAGGAGAGGTGAAAATCCAGTGAGGTGAGGTCATCTCGGTTTGATCAAACTGGACTTCAGTGAAGATTCGTCATTTTTGTGTTAAAGTGTTAAATTTGATAGCATTGAGCAGGTTTTTAACCACGATGCTGGATTTTGTTGTGATAGTCATGACGACTCTTTCTATGTGGTTTGGGCAAACCATTTGGTCGATCAACTGGTGTCTACTGCAAAGTTACTTAGTGAAGAAGAACATGAATGGACTAGGTTATGGTCGACATTGCAGAGTGACACGTCTTATGGTGGCGTGCTTACTTCAAGTGGGTGGTTTGGCCAAACCACCCATCCACAACCCAACTGCCCTCTTCAGTCTGCCACGTGTGAATATGGTTTGGGCAAGCCTCTCATCGCCACTGCCTCAACCCAACGACCCTCTTCACGCTTGAGTCACAACTAGTACAAATATGCATGGATGAACTGATTTCTGAAGAAAAATACGGTACAGTACTACTTGCATCCTTGGTCTGGTTTGGCTAGGGCAGCACAATGGAAGAAGTCAGTTTGGGTGAACTTCGTATTATAATAAGTACCCCTCCACCAAAGACCATAATGGAGAACACTGCCAAAGCATCATGACTGATCCCCAGTTTTTTTAATCTTAGGTAGTGACTGGTCAGTTTGGAATGATAGTTCTGCAGAACTGTGGTTTGGGCAAACTTTGTCACATTTTCGCTGATTCAACCTCTCATTAGGATAAAGTCTGTGACTGTGTGTGGCTTTGTGCCCTGTTTGGGTTACAACTAGTACAAATATGCATCTCTTTCAAAGAAAAATATGGTGCACTAAAAGTTAGATCATTCTTCAGCCAGTTTGGCTAGCATGGCACACAGAAATGGGCAAGCTTGGGCAAACTTCTCATTGCAATAAGTACCCCTCCACCAAAGACCATAATGGAGAATACTGCCAAAGCATCGTGCTGTGCGAGCTAACCATTGATGTGCTGTTAAATGATGTGGGGGGGGCTGGGATTCTTTCTAGTATGAGTAGTCATGCAAGCATTCTAGTTTTGGACAGCATGTCTAGGGAGTGCAAGTGGGGACTTAACTGACCCCAGTTTGAATCTTAGATAGTGGCCTGTCAGTTTGGAATGGCAGTTCTGCAGAACTGTGGTTTGGGCAAACTTTGTCACATTTTCACTGATTCAACCTCTCATTAGGATAAAGTCTGTGTGTGGCTTTTGTGCCCTGTTTGGGTTACAACTAGTACAAATATGAGTCTTTTTCAAAGGATAATATGGTGCACTAAAAGTTAGATCATTCTTCAGCCAGTTCGGCTAGCATGGCACATAGAAATGGGCAAGTTTGGGCAAACTTCTCATTGCAACATGCTGTGCCAGCTAACCATTGATGTGCTGTTCAATGATGTGAGGGGGGGGAGGGCTGGGATTCATTCTAGTATGAGTAGTCATGCAAGCATTCTAGTTTTGGACAGCATGTCTAGGGAGTGCAAGTGGGGACTTGACTGACCCCAGTTTGAATCTTAGATAGTGGCCTGTCAGTTTGGAATGGCAGTTCTGCAGAACTGTGGTTTGGGCAAACTTTGTCACATTTTTACTGATTCAACCTCTCATTAGGTGCAGGAATGGCTTGGTTGGGAATTGAGTGCCCCTCTGTAACATGTTTGCCCAAACTGGAATATGGTTTTTTACACATTCAGTTAGTGTAAAGAAAATTGGACGACAGTAGCCAATGGCCACCACTTGTGACTCACAACACACCATTATGGGATGTAGATCACGAAATCAGCATTGCTTTTGCGTTTGGGGTGCCAGGAGGTCACAACAGCAGAGGAGTCACCATACGTAGGAGTTTGAATTTGTGGAGTATGCTGCGTCCCCCGGATGACTTGCCTGGTTTGTGGTGCAGAACATGCAGTTTGGGCGAACCTCAAGTAGTTTGTGTGACCTCCTACCAAACAGTCCCTCTTCTTGGATAGTCATAGTCATAAGTGCAGGCCACCCTGAGGCCAGGGGGGAGTTTTAGTTAAGGAAAATTTTTTAGAGGGGGGGGGGGGGGGTCCTGGGACCAGTGAACAGGTTTTTGGAATGGCCAAAAATATGCTAAAAATCACCAAAATTTGGTCAAAACACACTTATTTGTGCATAAACAGATGCAATATAGCACTGCAGTAAAATACTTGAACAAAATAAGGCAAAAACTATAACCAGGCAAGTCGTCCGGGGGATGCAGTATACTCCACAAATTTGGACTCCTACGCACGGTGACTCCTCTGCTGTTGTGTCCTTCTAACACTCCCAATCGCAAAAGCAATGCTGAATTCGTGATCTACATCCCAAAATACCTCAGATTCGACATACAACACCCCTAGTTTCCTATGGACTCCAGGAACTGAAATTCTGCACTTGGGGTACGGTAGCATACAAATTCGTCGTAGGTACGTTCAAATGTCATCTATACACTGAACGGATGCCAAATTCGTAATCAGCGCCCCCGAAAACCCCGAAATCGAGCATAATATTGGCAAAGTTGACCCGACGCCCAAAATTCAAACCGACGCAGCACGGATACTTTAGCTCTGCAAATTTTTCAAAAATACTTTTCTGGGCCAGATTTAAGCGCAGAATCGTTTGAAACCACTTTTGGAACGATTCGGCGACGCATTCGAGCGCTATAGACGCCGAAATGCGAAAATCGCAATTTTCGACCCCAGAGTCGAAAAAGTCGCAGTGTAAGAAAGTTTTTTTGTGTTTTGACCGATTTTCTCCGTTCATGGCTCATTCGATAGAGGACATCTGGGAAGGAGCACCAAGAGTGGTCTCGCCGCTCTAGCTGCTACCTAGCTCGCACAGCAGCCCGTCAAAGCTGACCCGGGGCCAAAAATCGCGAATTTTTCAAATTTGGCGCCAAAATGGGTCTCGCAGCGATCCAATTCTTTTTTTGCACCCTCGGCCCTATCGAGTACTACAACATATCAAAAGATAGTATATACCATTATATGCAACTTTCTCGAGTTCTACCTTGCTCAACCCATTTTTCAGTACTTTGAAAATTTAAATTTTTGAATTTCCCGCCAACGGGGTCCCGCAGCGTGACCCCATATGTCGTGCAGGTTGGCCACCCACTAGGCCTACCCAACGCAAAAGACCGTTTGGAAATGGGCCGCTTCACGCGCGAACGCCGTTGACTCAAAGTTTCTGCGTTTCGCGCACAATTGCTATATACTCCACATTTTTTGTGGAGTATAAAAAGTACATGAAAAT
>JASAMZ010002598.1:0-15739 GCA_030248115.1 Linhomoeus sp. GSCO2_2
ATCCCAGAATACCCCAGAATCGACATACAACACCCCTAACTTCCTATGGACTCGCAGAACCAAAATTCTGCACCTGGGGTACGGTAGCATGCAAATTCGTCACATCTATGTTCAAACATTATCTAAACGATAAACGAATGCCAAATTCGTAATCAGCGACCCCCAAAACCCCGAGATCGAGCATCATATTGCCAAAGTCGACCCGACGCCCAAAGTTCAAACCGACGCGGCAGGGATACTGTAACCCCGAAAATTTTTCGAAAATAGTTTTCTGGGCCAGATTTAAGCGCAGAATCGTTTGAAACCACCTTTGGAACGAGTCGGCAACGCATTCGAGAGCTACAGACGCCGAAACGCGAAAATTGCAATTTTCGACCCCGGAGTCAAAAAAGTTGCGGGAAAATAACTTTTTTGTGTTTCGCCCGATTTTCTCCGTTCATGGCTCATTCTATAGAGGACATCTGGGAAGGAGCAACAAAAGCGGTCTCGCGGCTCTAGCTGCTACCTAGCCCGCACAGCAGCCCGTCAAAGTCGGAATATAGCGAAAAATCGCGAATTTTTCAAATTTGGCGCCAAAATGGGTCCCGCAGCGATCCAATTCTTTTTTTGCCAACTCGGCACTATCGAGTACTACAACATATCGAAAGATAGGGTATACCATTATATGCAACTTTTTCGAGTTCTACCTTGCCCAACCCATTTTTCAGTACTTAGAAAATTTAAATTTTTGAATTTCCCGCCAACGGGGTTCCGCAGCGTGACCCCGTTTGGTGTCCACCCTGCCCACTTACTAGGCCTACCCAACGCAAAAGACCGTTTGGAAATCGGCCGCTTCACGCGCGAACGCCATCCGGTTAAAATTACTGCGTTTCGCGCACAATCGCTATATACTCCACACTTTTTTGTGGAGTATAATCAAAAGATATATGTACGGTACCTGGCCCTTCTTCTTGCCGCCGAAGCCGAACTTCTTGTCTCGGAACTGGCGCTTCTTCAGCGAAGACTTCGGAGGCGGTCTTCTACGGTCGCCGCCGCCGTCGTCGTCGTCGTCGTCGCCGAAGGTCCGGTGTTCCTGCAGCGCCTTCTCCAGCTGCCCCTTCATGCCCTTGCGACTGCGCTTGACGCCCTCCAGCATCTTGCGCTTTTCCTTCTGACGACGGTCCAGCACCTGCAGAGGGAAGGGACAGGACGGTCAGTTCAATTCATTTCTGGATAATCCAACACTGTACAAAGTACCGTATACAAACAGGAGAAGGGGCAGACGGTCCGTCCAGAAAGTTTGTACCATTGAAGTCGCGAAAGTCAAAATACAGCAGTTACACGGAACGAAAACTTACTTCTATCTTTTGGGCCGATTGGTTCGTCGTGCTGTACGCTTACGCTTCAAAAAAGAACCGTGCATACTCAGGTCTACAGATACCGCACCTCTTTTTGGACTTTGACGGCGTACTTGCGCTCCTCCCTCAATCGGCGGGCCGCTTCCGAGCGCTCCTTGCCCTGCTGGACCTCGAGCAACTTTTGCCGAACCTATAGGGTAGAGCGCGCATCGTTGCTACCGTAGTAGGTACTTCGACATTGCATGCGTCTTATCCACCACCTTCTTCATGTGGACGTCGCTCTTGGCCATCTCGGCGTAATAGTCGTCCGGCCTACGCGTGATCACCTTCAGTCGGCGCAGTTTGGGCAGCGCGATCTCGAGAGCGGCCTGAGCCTGTTTGTAGCTGCAAAGAAGAAAGGGGGGAGTGAGGCGAAGAAGATCCAATCGCTATGCACTCGTCGCATCGGTTCAAGGTCAGGTCTGCGGCAAACTACAGTAATCTCTCTCGAGTACACGTCCACTCGATATGCGCACCACCACGCACCACCCAGCGACAGTCAAGAGACTGACTATTCAACCCTGTTGGAGACGGCGACTCACAAGCTCATCTCCCTCTGGAAGTCGTCGTCTTCGAGATTGAGGGAAGCCCCCGCGGCAGCAGAGGTCGAGGGCGCGAGTGCGTCCGTTTCCACGGCGACGTCCATCCTCTCCAGCCAGTCGAACTTGCCCTCCCAGTTGTCGCGCAGCTCCGAAGCCTTCGCTCTCAGAGCCTCCTGAGGAGATGACGCAAACGCTTGTGAAAGCACTCAACAAGTGCGCCGAGTACTCACTCACCAAGTTGTTGACGAGCGGCCTCTTCCGGTCGACGCCCACGTTCAGGCCGTGCTTCTGGAGCAGACCCTTCTGCAGGGCCACTTGCAGCTGAAATGCAGCTCACTAACTACCATCACACCAATTCTGGGTGACAAGAACAGTAGTCCACCTCTCTGTCCGAATCGCCCTCCGAAGACGACTGGTAGCCCTCCTCGTCTTCCATGGCTCTCGATTAGCTTCAACAACAGGTAAACGTCTTCTGAATTCTACCATTCAAGTTGGAACGGATATTACACGTGAAGACGAGCGAAACACCGTTCTTCGAGTATTCAATCGGTCGATGGCAAACGGCGCCCCAGGAATGGCATCGAAGATTTATTCAGAAACCCACACCACACGGGGACACCGCGACTACTAACAGTATGGCGATAGGTAGTACAAGAAATAAAGACGGCGACGGTAATCAA
The DNA here is from genome assembly GCA_030248115.1 of Linhomoeus sp. GSCO2_2. Classification (NCBI taxonomy): domain Eukaryota; kingdom Metazoa; phylum Nematoda; class Chromadorea; order Monhysterida; family Linhomoeidae; genus Linhomoeus; species Linhomoeus sp. GSCO2_2. The sequence goes on from JASAMZ010002598.1 coordinate 2,599, forward strand.
TGGAGGAATGATATAAACAGTGGCGCGATCGGAAATAAACTCGCAGCTAGCTCCATCCCAAGCCTCTTCGATCGTCGGTCGGCCCCCGCGCTACATTCCTGCAAAGCGAAGGGAATGGAAGGGAAGGTGCGCACTTCTATCTAGTGATGGCAACTCGGAAACCGGGTAAGTACTTACCCGGTTTTACCCGGTTTCTGAAAACCGGGTATACTTACTTCGTACTTACCCGGTTTAGTTTTGCGTACCCGGTTTTTGGCCGCATTTACTTACCTGGTTTCAGGCCGGAAACCGGGTACCTGGTTTACTTACCCACTACTAAAACTTGGGTAATAAACCAGGTAAGGAGCTGTAATTTTGCAGCTTATGCTCAAGCTACTTACCTGTTGAGTGTGCAAAGTAGAATTGTGAACATTTCTTGTTGAATAGACTTCACTTCGCACTAGCAAATTCATCAACTTAGGAGAAATTGACAGAATGTGAAGTTTTAATAAAGAAGACACCAATTCTTGATGAGAATCTGCACCACTAAACAACAAGCTCATACTGTAGCTCAGTGTTCCACTGATGAAAATATAGCCGTCATTTCCACATACATACTCTACGTAGTGTGCCCCTTAACTGCTTCTTGGAGCTCTATATTGGGTAGTGTGGACACTACCTCGTCTACTTCAGCTGACGTTAACGCAATAGCTGCTTTAACTTATTTTGCTTTATTTCATGAACTACACATTTGGCTCATGAATTTGCGCTGGTGAATTTGAAGCGCTGCATGACTTCTGGAAGAACATGGTGTCAACACAACGCACTATTTTGGCTTTTCTGATGTGCCGAAACCGAGATTTCTACTTGAGTTTACTTACCCGGTTTACCCGGTTTTTATACTCCCGCGAAACGCAGTAATTTGGACCGGATGGTGTTCGCGCGTGAAGCGGCCGATTTCCAAACGGTCTTTTGCGTTGGGTAGGCCTAGTAAGTGGGCAGGGCGGACACCAAACGGGGTCACGCTGCGGGACCCCGTTGGCGGGAAATTCAAAAATTTAAGTTTTCAAAGTACTGAAAAATGGGTTGAGCAAGGTAGAACTCGAAAAAGTTGCATATAATGGTATACACTATCTTTTGATATGTTGTAGTACTCGATAATATCTAGCCCGCAAAAAAAGAATTGGATCGCTGCGGGACCCACTTTGGCGCCAAATTTGAAAAATTCGCGATTTTTGGCCCCGGGTCGACTTTGACGGGCTGCTGTGCGAGCTAGGTAGCAGCTAGAGCGGCGAGACCACTCTTGTTGCTCCTTCCCAGATGTCCTCTATCGAATGAGAAATGAACGGAGAAAATCGGGCGAAACACAAAAAACTTTCTTACACTGCGACTTTTTCGACTCCGGGGACGAAAATTGCGACTTTCGCATTTCGGCGTCTATAGCGCTCGAATGCGTTGCCGAATCGTTCCAAAAGTGGTTTCAAACGATTCTGCGCTTAACTCTGGTTCAGAAAAGTATTTTTGAAAGATTTGCAGAGCTACAGTATCCCTGCCGCGTCGGTTTGAATTTTGTGCGTCGGGTCGACTTTGCCAATATTATGCTCGATTTCGGGGTTTTCGGGGGCGCTGACTACGAATTCGGCATCTGTTCAGTGCTTAGATGATGTTTGAACCTACCACGACGAATTTGTGTTCTACCGTACCCCAAGTGCAGAATTTCAGTTCCCGGAGTCCATAGGAAGCTAGGGGTGTTGTATGTCGATTCTGGGGTATTTTGGGATTTAGATCACGAATTCGGCATTAGTTTTGCGATTGGGAGTGCCAGGATTCCACAACAGCAGAGGAGTCACCGTGCGTAGGAGTTCAAATTTGTGGAGTATACCGCGTCCCCCGGACGACTTGCCTGGTTTTATACTCCACAAAAAAGTGTGGAGTATATAGCGTTTGTGCACGAAAGCAGAAACTTTGAGTCAACGGCGTTCGCGCGTGAAGCGGCCGATTTCCAAACGGTCTTTTGCGTTGGGTAGGCCTAGTGGGTGGCCAACCTGCACGACATATGGGGTCACGCTGCGGGACCCCGTTGGCAGGAAATTCAAAAATTTAGAATTTTAAAGTACTGAAAAATGGGTTACACAGGGTAGAACTCGAAAAAGTTGCATATAATGGTATACACTATCTTTTGATATGTTGTAGTACTCGATAGTGCCGAACACGCAAAAAAAGAATTGGATCGCTGCGGGACCCATTTTGGCGCCAAAATTGAAAAATTCGCGATTTTTGGCCCCGGGTCGACTTTGACGGGCTGCTGTGCGAGCTAGGTAGCAGCTATAGCGGCGAGACCACTCTTGTTGCTCCTTCCCAGATGTCCTCTATCGAATGAGCCATGAACGGAGAAAATCGGGCGAAACACAAAAAACTTTCTTACACTGCGACTTTTTTGACTCCGGGGCCGAAAATTGCGATTTTCGCGTTCCGGCGTCTATGGCGCTCGAATGCGTTGCCGAATCGTTCCAAAAGTGGTTTCAAACGATTCTGCGCTTAAATCTGGCCCAGAAAAGTATTTTTGAAAAATTTGCAGAGCTACAGTATCCCTGCCGCGTCAGTTTGAATTTTGGGCGTGGGGTCGACTTTCCTAATATTATGCTCGATTTCGGGGTTTTTGGGGGCGCTGATTACGAATTTGGCATCCGTTCAGTGTATAGATGATGTTTGAACGTGCCTACGATGAATTTGTATGCTACCGTACCCCAAGTGAAGAATTTCAGTTCCCGGAGTCCATAGGAAACTAGGGGTGTTGTATGTCGAATCTAGGGTATTCTGGGATGTAGATCACGAATTCAGCATTACTATTGCGATTGGGGGTGCCAGGAGGTCACAACAGCAGAGGAGTCACCATGCGTAGGAGTTCAAATTTGTGGAGTATACTGCGTCCCCCGGACGGCTTGCCTGGTATGTCCAAGTACTTACCCGGTTTTTAAAAAACTGGGTATACTTATTTGTACTTACCCGGTTTTCAAATTTCAGATTCTACTTACTTTTACTTACCCAGTTTTAGAATTCTCAAAGTTGCCATCACTACTTCTATCCGGGTTCTACCGCCGAACTTCGAATACTCAATCCAGTTCAACAAGCTGTTTTCCCTGTATGGACCAAATCGACACAGCAGTACAGAGTACCGTAACCCAACGTCAGGCCACTAACCGGGCTGGTCCCCTCTGCCGGCGCCGTGCCTTCGCGATGGGCCGGCGGCCGAGTTGCTGCCGTCCGGGGCGGCCCTTCCCCTTCCGAGGCCCCCCACCGAGAATGGGTGCGCCAGGCCTTGGGCCGACGGCATCAGCTGGTGGTAGTAGTCGTGGTCCCGACGAGGGCCCAGATTGGGCACAGGCAGGGCGAAGCCGATAGGCTGCGGCTGATGGTCGCTCCCGCTTGCGCCCTGCACCGAGCGCCAGCCCACGGGACCCTACCAGTAGACAGTGTGGTAGAAGTACGTTCGCAGCTGAGTCAAGATTCAGCGACCGAGACTTAGCTAGCGCTCGTCGTCTGAGACAAAGAATGATAGAAATAACGATTGTAACTTAGCAACACTATGTGTGTCCCGTTCACGCATTCCATTCTATTCTAGTACCTGTGCGCTGAGTTGAATATCGCGCCAACCGACCTGCGCTCCTCTGGCGGCGGCGCAGTGTCTCATGGCTCCGCGGGCCCTGGAGCGCGCCTCGCGGTCCCCCGTGACGTGTCCAGGGGGCAATAGGGCGCAGGCTGCCGAGTGTCCGTGGCCCGAGAAGCAGAAGGCGCAGGCGCAGCGCCCCCTGCCGGAGGAAGACGCGGGCTGATGTCGGCGACTGCTGCCCCAGGCGCCGCCCACGTCGCTGCCGGCCGACCCTCGAATGCTCCACGCGTCGTCGCTCTGAAACTGACCACGGGAACGAGACGATATGTCGCGCCCAGTGAAGAAAGAGAGACAATTGTAGTAGATGCGAAAATCGGCCGCCAGCCGCCAATACACCAACTTGAGCACTAGGCTCTTACAATTTACTCTGCAGGGTAAGAGGACCTCGGATTCCTTCCTACACACTCTGTATCCACTCACTTCCTCTCCCAGTCTCTGTCGTCCCATCAGGGTCTCCACCAGTTCCGTCACCAGCGTCGGGTGGTCCTTCTGCAGCGCCGCCCACTCCGGCGACTGAAATAAGAAGACAACTCAGAGACTTCTGAAATCTGGCCAAACAGGCGAGAAAAGCATTGGACGCAAGATTCATTAGCAAAATCCGGTCAAATTTCGTTGGACGCAAAACTATGTACGTCATGGCTTCATAGGTCAGCTCGCGCCTTCACTTCGCATTCTGAGGCACTAGCACAGAGGTGGACGCACCTTGAGAACCTCCTCAGGGGGCGAGAGGCAGAACTCTCTGCAGGCGGCGGACTTGAGCGACTCTGCGTTGTGGTTGGCCGCCAGCACCAGCAGAGACAGCACGTTCTCAGAACACAGCGACTTCTCCAGCGTCTGGGAGAGACGGGGGTGGGAGAGATAGGGTATGAATGTGACAATGGATTACGGTAGTGTTGACAGCATTCGGCGGGGGGGGGGGGGGGGTGGGCACAATAAGCCCCCTCCGAAGCCGCAGGAATACATCCCCACCCACAATACCCTCATGCGTACCTTCTGGTACATTTTTGGCAAAATTCTGGCACCTCTGTTGCACAAAACTGTAGACACTTGGACCAACCCCCCCCCCCCCCCCCACACTCCATGGCATCCCTTCTCGTGCCGGCAGACTTATTCAATCCACACCTGTTCGGCGAGCAGTTTCAGACCCTCCAAGAAGAATCGGTCGGCCACGGTCAGCAGGTCGGCGGCCAGCTCCTGCAGACGCGGCACCGAGCCTCCGTAGATGTAGTAGAGCACTTGACGAAACACCTGCGACCGACGACACAAGACATCGACGTCTTTGTTGAACTGAGGACAGGTGAAATTATTTTACAGGCATTTCACCTCCGGCTGCAGGTCTTCCAGAACCATGCGGTTCGACTGCGCTTCGGCCAGGTCCGAATCGAATAGAGCGGCGAAGTAGGGACAGCGAGCGTACAGCACGACCTGAAGGGAAGGGAAGCGACCAAGCGTGACAGTTGAACGAAAACATAATGTTGTTCTTCCTCTGCGTACAGAAGTGGCTATTTCTATGAGATATTTGTTTCTCGCATTTTGCGTATGTAGATACCTAAACTGCTGACTGGCAAACCGTGGAATTCTAAACTGTTCTAGCTCGAGGAAACGAAAGGCACAACAGTAGCGCTCCGATACCATCGCTCGCTGATAGCCTCCTGGCTTACTGTAGCCGGCGGCGCAGAGTAGGCACACCAGCCAGTGGCGGATCCAGGATTTCGGAATAGGGGGGGGGGCGGAATTTTTTCGGCCACAGGGGGGACCAAGGTGCTATAAAACTACATTCAAAAATTTGCGCCGCAGGCGAAATTATTGGCAATATTCACGTTCAGAACTGCAAAAGTACGTACAAAATAGCACCGCAGGCGAATATTTTAGCCGATTTTGACGTTTTCTGTTACAAAATTGAATTACAACAGCGCCGCAGGCGGAAATTTTGCCGCTTTCGGCCTATTCTGTTACAAAAATGGTTTAAAAGAGCGCCGCAGGCGACAAATTTTTGCTCTCAACGTGGTACCGCACATTTTTTGTGCGGTCCGGCCGGCCGAATGGGGGGGTGGGGGGGAGGGGGTTGGCGGACGCACAACCGCCCCCCCCCCGCCCCCCTAGATTCGCTACTGACACCAGCTACCGTATTCTGTGCGGACCTTGTGGCAGAGGAAGTCCTCTCCTTCGACGACGATGAGGAAGTCGTGGAGGCAGCGGGTCTCCAGCATCTTGACCATGTCGGCGGCCACCAACATCGCCGCCGCCGGATCACGCGCTGCGGTAGCCACAGATGGCGGCGGACTGCCCTTCTCCGTGGCGTCCTCGTCGTCTTCCTTGGAAGCGCCCAGACCCAGCAGATCCTCGTCACCCGACAACGCCTCTGGGAACACTGAAGCGGAATGGAATTGGAATTGAATTGGAAAGTGAATGAAATTGAATGGTTCCGCTCACGATTGGCGATTCCGCCGCTGGCCATCACCCTCTACGGTAAGCCTCGTTCGGGACTCCAAGTGGCAAGCGGGAACAACAAACTAACGCGTTGAGCCAACTCTCGGAACAGCGATGAGTGAACTGGAAGACACTGAATCATTACACAAACACATTGCACGAACTGGACCAATACATTGTGGCGAAGTCGGTGAATCGCCCAACTCCGACAAGCTACAACAACGCTGGAGTGTCAACCGTTTATTGAGTCCGAGATCAGATCCAACAATTACCACCCGTACATCAACCTCAATCAGCGCCCTTCGGCCACGGATCGATTCCACTTCATAACGTGCTGATCACTGGGGCCCGAGTGCTGACTTCTCTGGATCAGCAGAGGGAAGGGCTTCCCCGCCAGTGGGATCTTGTTCCGTATGTCGTCTTTGGCGCCCACTCTGACAAGGCTCTGAACTCCAGATGGCGTATCGTCTTCAGGGGAAGACAATGAGCCGTGCTGCAGTAGGCAGCGTCGTCGCATGTAGGCCATGGCAAACCCGGTCATGAATGCGTCCACACCCGCCCTGTGACTCCCTGAAAGCAGCGACTGTGACAGCAGATACAAGGTGTGCCACAGGATAGAGAGAAGACATGTTCCTATGCCCACGCCCCAACCAAATCCCATTCATAGACAACGACATACGGACCTCTTTGCTTCGTCTTCGAGTTCTGTCTCTGCAGCTCCTTGTCGCTATGTGCAGTGCAAGCGAGGCAGGGGCTAGTGCCAGTTCCAGAGCTGCCATTCGGTAGAACTTCCGAAGGAGGTTTCAGTTCACTGCCTTCATTAGAAGCAGAATTCAGCTTCCGTTTGCGATTCCGCTCTCGCGCCTTCTGCTTTTTGTGGTCCTCATAATCCAGCGCTGCGTCCAAGTCGTGCAGCTTGTCGCAGCACTTCTTGGCGCAGAAACCATGCGCCTGACAATAGTAAGCTTTCGAGTTACAGTTTGAAAACCACGCGAGCGCAAACGAGACTACAGTACCCACCGCGAAAATCTGACAGATGCGCTCGAAAGAAGGCCCCTTCCTGTGGCCGCAGCTGCACTTCGGTCGCAGGGAGCAGTCGACTATATCGACTTCTTCTGAGACACTTGGCGCCTTGTGACCATTCACGACGGTCGATTTTCCCAACAAGAATGCAGTGTCGTCAAACTTGACGCTGAGATAGAGGTTTGAGCTCTCGCATTCCATCGCGTTGTCTCTTTGGCTAAAATTGAAACCAGGCAAGTCGTCCGGGGGACGCAGTATACTCCACAAATTTGAACTCCTACGCACGGTGACTCACTGCTGTTGTGGCCCCCTGACACTCCCAATCGGAAAACTAATGCCGAATTCGTGATCTACATCCCAGAATACCCCAGAATCGGCATACAACACCCCTAACTTCCTATGGACTCGCAGAACCAAAATTCTGCACTTGGGGTACGGTAGAATGCGAATTCGTCATAGGTACCCTTAAACATCATCTAAGCGCTAAACAAATGGCCAATTCGTAATCAGCGCCCCCGAAAACCCCGAAATCAAGTATAATATTGGCAAAGTCGACCCGACGCCCAATATTCAAACCGACGCGGCAGGGATACTGTAGCTCTGCAAATTTTTCAAAAATACTTTTCTGGGCCAGATTTAAGCGCAGAATCGTTTGAAACCACTTTTGGAACGATTCGGCAACGCATTCGAGCGCTACAGACGCCGAAATGCGAAAATCGCAATTTTCGACCCCTGGAGTCGAAAAAGTCGCAGTGTAAGAAAGTTTTTTGTGTTTCGACCGATTTTCTCCGTTCATAGCTCATTCGATAGAGGACATCTGGGAAGGAGCAACAAGAGTGGTATCGCCGCTCTAGCTGCTACCTAGCTCGCACAGCAGCCCGTCAAAGTCGACCCGGGGCCAAAATTCGCGAATTTTTCAAATTTGGCGCCAAAATGGGTCCCGCAGCGATCCAATTCTTTTTTTCCACCCTCGGCCCTATCGAGTACTACAACATATCAAAAGATAGTATATTACACCATTATATGCAACTTTTTCGAGTTCTACCTTGTACTATGCCTTTTTCAGTACTTTGAAAATTTAAATTTTTGAATTTCCCGCCAACGGGGTCCCGGAGCGTGACCCCGTTTGGTGTCCACCCTGCCCACTTACTAGGCCTACCCAACGCAAAAGACCGTTTGCAAATCGGCCGCTTCACGCGCGAACGCCGTTGACTGTAATTTTCTGCTTCCGCGCACAAACGCTATATACTCCACACTTTTTTGTGGAGTATAAAAAAACCAACTGAAATCGCAATTCTTTGTGACAGCGAACGACTGTCTGTCGAAATCTACAACAGTGCACATGCTGCGCAATACTCGGGCATAAATCGGCTCCCTCCAGCTAGACGAAACCGATGAGATCTAATCAAAAAGCGTGCGGACAAACAAACAGTACAGTATACTCCACAGCCAACCACCCTCACCACTTCCTGAAGAGGTACTCGAGGAAGGAGGCGGGCCAGTGGAGCCAGTAGTCGGCGGCGAACTTCGTGTCGTACAGTCCCGCCTCTCCCACCAAGTCAGCCAAATCCGTCAAGAACGTTTGCAGATCTTCCGGCAATGGCGCGTAGAAGTGCCGGTAGAGGAAGACCAGGTCGACCAGACTGTTGTGCAACACCAGCGGCAGACGGGCGCGCAGCAGCTCGAGGAACAGCGCCTGCAGAGGAGACTCCTCTGCAGAGCCTCTCTTCGTTGAGGAGTCTGGATTCTGAACGTTGTAACACACAATGGCGTTGCGCTTGTAATCGACAGCCCAAAAGATAACCCACCGCCCGAGGCGGCGTGTAGGGCATTCCGTGGGCGATCTGGGCGTTGAAGTCGAAGCTGTGCCGAACCAGGAACTTCAGCGCCTCTGGTTCCACTGTGAATGCGTCAGAGGAGAGGCAGAGAAGATTGAAAGCCTGAACGACATTTTCTGACACTGGAAATCGTCACAAACCATAATTGTCTCAAAAGATGGCGGTACCGAGGCCCTGAGCTTGACCCTCTGCCTAGTGCGGTTGCAGCTCTCGAGGGCAAAGATGGACAGTCCTAGAGAGATGATGGAGCGCGAGTCGGCCGCCGCCTTGTACGAGAGGTAGCGCTCCTCCACCGACGCGTGACGGGCCCACTTGCGGTCGCCCAGGCCGCTCAGCTCCTCAAACCGAATTATGCAGAAATATAAAGCTCTGTAGTAATCCCTATCCAATTACCAAATCCAAGGCGACGCAGCAGACGTTGTCCTGTTTCAGTTTCAGGAGAATCAGCGGCCAGAGCTGCAGAATGTTCTCGCGAGTGACCTCTACAATGGGAATGGCCGAGAGAGTGCCCTTCTTCGTCCGGTGGGACATCGATGACACTTCACTCTCGCGCCCTCCTACGTTCCGGGTCCTCTCAGAAAAGACAGGTTTTCGAACCTCGTCTACAGCTGCGATCAGCGAATAAACTGCGAAGAATATTTACACAGCATTTGTGGCATTTTGGTACGTTGGTTCTCAGAGCAATCGGCCAACACGTTCATAACCATGTTGATATTCAGTTTCAGGTTCCTTAGCGCAACTTCAGCGCAGCACGTGTGTGTGCAAATAGACTGAACTGGAGGTATTTGGGCAAACGCTGTGCTAACAACAGCAACGACTACAACTACAACTCCTTGCTACAGTAGCCAGGGGGGGATTCACGCGACACAATACACAATGAACGATCAATATTCATGCTTGACGCGAACGGGCCTTCGCAGAAGCTGTGGAGGGCCGGCTGTCTGTCCAGCGGCCCAGTCAATAACGTTCAGGGCCAGTTCGGCATATTGAAGCGCTTCCGACAGGTCATAGCTTGGATCTGAAATAACACCGCTCCAAGTTAGCAAGTGAAGTCGAATCGCTTCATACAGAGCTGCTATGGCGAACCTAGAGTCTTGGTCCTCTCCAAAGCGGTCGCTAGAGTGGCCTCGAGTTCTTCGAGGGTAGACGAGGGTCGATACCGTTTCATACCTGGAGGATAGGTGCCCAAGTCATCCTCGTAGAGACTACTCTGCACTCTTGCGCCTTGCAAATGCATGTTTCGGACGGCGGCGACTCTTCTAACTTGCGGACGGATCTGCTATGAGACACCGTTGGTTGGAAGAAACTGGGTCACAGCCTCACAAAGTCACGGGTCAGGAACAACATAGCCTGCCTTCATATACCTTGCAGTGTCGTCGTGCAAGGTTGAAGAGCAACTGCTGATTGACGAGCTGATGTCGAGCCAACCCAGGTGCGCTGGGGTCGCTTCCCGTCGCAGCCGCAGAGCTTGAAGTTTCGGGTAGAGTTTCTTCCACCGTTTGAAGGACCTCTCCAATGGGGACGCCTTCTTTCAAAAGTTCTGGAATTTGCAGCGGCTTACTGCCACAAAACCTTTGTGCACCGATTAATGGCTACCGATTGCAACGCCCTGATCTCTTCAAGCGTTCATTTCGGCTGTTAACCTTATATTTTTCACCGGAACATTAGGCGGATCTATTTCATCCGTTTGTCGGATCTTTGCTCTTTCGCGATCCGCCCGGCCGATTCGGCCCAAATTTTGACACGTGTTCGGATTTGGGATGCCGATCACATATCAGAAGAGAAATTTCAAAAATTCCGCTGAAAATGGTCGTTTTGGGACCCGAGAAGGTTTTCAAATTTCAGGATTCGAACGGACAGCGGTTTCTCGGGCTCCGGAGCAGCTACGGCGCTGAAACTTGGACAAGTTAGGTGGAATTCGATGGAGAAGACGATCCCGTCGAGAAAACCGGCAAGTTTTTCCGAACTTTGCCCGATTTTCGAGTTTTCCACCCTAACGCAAATTTCTGGATTTCTCTCGATCGGCTGCACCTAAAATCGCCAAACTTGGACAAAGTACGTAAAATTAGACGGGGAACAACGTCCTGTCGAGATATCCGAGAAATTTTTGCGTTCCGGGCCCGATTTTGCGGTTTTTGCTCTCCTACGCGCGAATTTCGGGATTTCTCTCGATCGGCTGCACCTAGGATCGTGAAACTTGGACAAAGTACGTAGAATTAGATGGCCGACAAGATCCCGTCGAGATATCCGAGAAATTGTTGCGTTCCGGGCCCGATTTTGCGGTTTTTGAGCGTTTCGCCAACTGTCCTTCCACTTCAGGGTACGGGGACTGCGCTACGAGCCCCGGCCGGTCTACTGGTTGTGGTGGAACGTTTCTGCGAGTGCTGTCGAGAGAATGTTTAGCCGTTTCGACAAGATTTTTATTGGTTTCTCACTCTGCTGCTTGGTGGAGCGATTGATTGGGTCTTTTTGTGAATTCTTTATTCCGTACTGTTGTTTATGAGAAGCGAACTTTACGTTATTGCTGATGTGGCATTTTTGGATGATTTTCCTATCGGGACAGAACGTGTGAGGTATTTTTTGTGGGGTCGTATCCTTCACGGTTGTGCAAAGAAAGCAGCTCATTGTGCTTTGGTAGTTGTGGGGGCGGCACTGTCTTGTGACATTTCATTTTGGAAGGCAATTTCCGGAAAATGTTCTCACACGTTCTGTCCCGATAGGAAAATCATCCAAAAATGCCACATCAGCAATAACGTAAAGTTCGCTTCTCATAAACAACAGTACGGAATAAAGAATTCACAAAAAGACCCAATCAATCGCTCCACCAAGCAGCAGAGTGAGAAACCAATAAAAATCTTGTCGAAACGGCTAAACATTCTCTCGACAGCACTCGCAGAAACGTTCCACCACAACCAGTAGACCGGCCGGGGCTCGTAGCGCAGTCCCCATACCCTGAAGTGGAAGGACAGTTGGCGAAACGCTCAAAAACCGCAAAATCGGGCCCGGAACGCAACAATTTCTCGGATATCTCGACGGGATCTTGTCGGCCATCTAATTCTACGTACTTTGTCCAAGTTTCACGATCCTAGGTGCAGCCGATCGAGAGAAATCCCGAAATTCGCGCGTAGGAGAGCAAAAACCGCAAAATCGGGCCCGGAACGCAAAAATTTCTCGGATATTTCGACAGGACGTTGTTCCCCGTCTAATTTTACGGACTTTGTCCAAGTTTGGCGATTTTAGGAGCAGCCGATCGAGAGAAATCCAGAAATTTGCGTTAGGGTGGAAAACTCGAAAATCGGGCAAAGTTCGGAAAAACTTGCCGGTTTTCTCGACGGGATCGTCTTCTCCATCGAATTCCACCTAACTTGTCCAAGTTTCAGCGCCGTAGCTGCTCCGGAGCCCGAGAAACCGCTGTCCGTTCGAATCCTGAAATTTGAAAACCTTCTCGGGTCCCAAAACGACAATTTTCGGCGGAATTTTTGAAATTTCTCTTCTGATATGTGATCGGCATCCCAAATCCGAACACGTGTCAAAATTTGGGCCGAATCGGCCGGGCGGATCGCGAAAGAGCAAAGATCCGACAAACGGATGAAATAGATCCGCCTAATGTTCCGGTGAAAAATATAAGGTTGAGTAAGCAGGCTACATTGCGCGGCTACTCACGTACCTTTGAACTTCTCCTTGTATCTCTCTCCGATGCGCACGTGACAGGCCTCGATCTCGTGCCCGTAGTGAGTGAAGCAGGCCTGCACAGTGACGCGCCCAGTCCGCAGGTAATGCTCCACCTTCAGCCGGCTGGTGCAGTAGTTGTTCAGCTTGCTCGTTGGACCTTTGACTTTGGGAGGCCGCCGACGCCGCTCCTCCACCTTCTGGTGGTAGAAGCCGCTCCGATTGCAGTGGAATATGGCCCCTGGAAGAACGTGCGGGCAATCAACCCTAATGTCACACGCACGCCGACGAATCGCATGTACTTATTGTCTTCTCCTCTGTATCAGTAGTGTCACTTCCCCCCTGCCGAACGGACTGATGGCGGACGAAGTTGACTTTAGCCCTGTCCTCATAGTCGCTTTTCCAGCTGTCAAACTCTTCCCAGCTTGGGAAGATGGCATATCTCATGCCAAATCCTGTTCTCCCATGATCGTCGGTTAGATGGTCGCACAAGTCGTCGACGTTGGCGAACTGAAGTCACACAAATATGCAA
>JASAMZ010002599.1:0-16959 GCA_030248115.1 Linhomoeus sp. GSCO2_2
AATTTGCTCAATCAATGCCCCAAATTGCCAGGTAACATAGGCGTCACAGTACTGACTCTAGCCAGTCCTATTGGTAGGGAGAACATACTTGGTCATCCACATGGTCGGCAAGAGAGCAGGGAGAGCGTGACATCCACCCGCGTGGCCGATGAATGGTGCATGTATGACAGCCAATCTGCTTATAACGTATGAAGTTGCTATCCCTGTCAGAAGGCCAGCCTGCATCGTCAGCCTCTCTGGAGCGGCCTTTTGCTTCACCTCGCTCATCTCAGCAATTTTGCAGAGGCGCTTACCGGCATGGATCACGCTGTCCAATTTCTGCGCCGTGCTTCCAACTTCTCGCCTGTCCTTGTGCGACTCAGTGTTTCTTGTCCCCAGCACTTTGGGGTAGTCACAGACGGTTCTCTTCGCCTTCAGCGTGAGCCGTCGCTCGGTTCAATGTTGATTCCATTCGATTCCATTCCATTCATCCATTCCATTCGATTCCATTCGATTCCATCCCTCGTTCATTCCATTCGATTCCATTCGATTCCATTCGATTCCATTCGATTCCATTCGATTCCATTCGATTCCATTCGATTCCATTCGATTCCATTCCATTCGATTCCATTCGATTCCATTCGATTCCATTCGATTCCATTCGATTCCATTCGATTCCATTCGATTCCATTCGATTCCATTCGCATTCGATTCCATTCGATTCCATTCCATTCTATTCCATTCCATTCCATTCCATTCCATTCATTCTATTCCATTCGATTCCATTCCATTTCCATTCCATTCCATCCTCCATTCCATTCGATTCCATTCCGATTCCATTCGATTCCATTCGATTCCATTCCATTCCATTCGATGTCTGATTCCATTCCATGATTCCATTCGTTTGGTCCGAGGGTCCGTCCGGGTCCGTTCGATGAGGCTCTGCTGTTCCGTTCGATGATATCCTTTCATTTGATGATGTTGAATTCGGCCGCTGGCGTCGAGTCCACCTTGCTACACTGGACTCGGACTCTGTTACGGGGCTCTTGTGTTGGCCCGTGAGTGAGAGAGCAGCAACGTGCTGGTGGACTCCTTCACCATGGCTCATTAACCCAGATGAGCTGAGTTTCAGCCTCTGGTGGCTCAGTGGCAAGGCTCCTTGACTACTGATGGGAAAGGAACAGCAGCTGGTTGAACCAAGTAACTTGGTGACAAGAGACAGCTCAAAATGCATAAGCAGTTCCTAGGAGGCTAGGTGTGACTATTTGGATCAGGTGCAAGATTAGACGGAGAACAAAGCCAGATGAAGCAGACTCCTAAGGCTCAAATACTGTTCTCATTACTTGCTCTATGCCACTGTAGACCAGTGCTCCAAGTATCAAGCCACACAGCACCCTGAGACAGTTCTGATCAGTGAGCCTAATGGTTGAACAATGCCATTGGAGTGTCAGGTTTCTGGTGAACCAAGGATCCCTCCTCCAGGGATTGTCCTTCCCCGACACCTCTGAAGCCCTCATGTCACCTTGGTGATTGGATGAATGGGTAGGGCCGATCTCGACAGCTTCTTCAACAATTGCGCTTGTGCCCAGAGAGTGAGAAGATCGGTGCCATGAGAGGAGGAAGCCGCCAGTGATGACCAGCAGAAGAGCGGCGAGAGGGCATGCCCAGAAGGCTGATGCGTGGCGACGCGACGAAGGGCGGTCGGCGCCTCACTGTGCTGGTTTTTTTGTCCTAGTTTTTCGCTCAACTGGGCATCTGTTGTTGATATTATAGTGCCATTGTGTAGATTGTGGCGACTTGCCTTCATAGAAGTATATTCGTTGGACTTGCTTTTCCTTCAATGCTGCGTCCATTGTTGTGTACATTTTGCGGGACTGTCCGTAGTGGCTTTGTTATCAACTCGCTTCATTCCTTCCTCGATGCAGTTTCCTTTACTTACTTCCTTCCTCCTTTCACCCAACTCTCTTTTTGCTGATTGTTTTCTTTTCTGGAAACAATTGATTTCTTCTATAGCTTGTCTTTATCTGGCTTCCTTCTTCATTAACGCTTGCTTCTCTCATTGGAGCTTACTTCTCATCACAACACCTTCTTCCAATTCTACTTGCTTCTTTCTGCTGCCTGGCAGTGTCAATTTGCCACTGCATCATTCTTCTTCTGTGTCTGCTTTTCTTTGTGCCTATGTTGAACAGTTTTCTTTTTCATGATAACATCCTCCTCCCTCCTGCCTGCTTTCTTCTCAGTGCATCTTCCTTTTCCATTCCTCCTTTATTTTCTGCTTGCTTCTTCTTCCTTGTCTCCCTAGCCTTCTTTTTGAATTTAAAGCATTTTCTTTCTTCATGCTCTACTGCCTTGGCTTCTTTTATTTATCTTCCCTTTCACATTTCTTCATTTCTGCTTGCTTCTTTGTATCCTTGCAGCTTTGTCTTTTTGCTGCATCTCTTGCAACTTCTTCAGTGCAGTCTCCTTGAGTTTCATGTCCTCACCCTTCCATCTTACATCTGCCTTGCTTCACTTGCATTTCTTTCTTCCTCATCGGCGGGCTTCTCTTAGCTGGTGGCTGCTTTTCATTATGGCTTTGTTGGATTTTTTGGCTTTTTCTTCTTCAGTGCAGCTTCACTCTTCTCCATCGCGTTTTGCTTTTCACTGCTGCTTCTGCTGTGCTTGCTTCTTCTTCACTGGGATTTCCTTTCTTTTGTATTTCTTTTTGATACAATGCCTTCTTCATTTGTGCCTCCTTGTCTTTGCTGTAGGTTCTTTGTGGATTCTGCAGTGTCCTTTCCTTCTGCCTCCTTCAGGAGGTTTCCTTCTTCTTTTCCTGTGCAGTCATGCTTGCTTCATCCAATTTCTCAGCAATTGTTTCTCAGCAATATGTAACGAAATCTTGAAGGCTATACACATAACATAACCAATTGTGCATCGAAATGTTGAATTAATAACACAAATGACATACTTAATCGTACTCAGCGACCTTGACTCACTTGACTCACATATGTCACATATTTTACTTCGGTGCCACGGATGGACACACAGACAGACAGACAGACAGACAGACATTGTCATCCGATATATACACCTCGCCGCGCTGAGGCGCGGCGAAATAACCAATTCCCCCTCCAATTAGCAGCCCCCCCCCCCCCCCCCCCTCTAACAAGCGACCCCCTTGAGGGGCGGTTGAAACAAATAAGCGACCAGGTCGCGTTTTGGGAGGTTTTAAATCTCGACTTGCTAAACAGTATACAATAAAGTCTGAATATGTGAGCGCTGTTGAACAATTTGTCCTTGCCATTCTGACATTGTTATTGGCGTTTTGCCTACCCAGTGAGGGGTCATAGGCTTGCGGGGTAAAGAGCCCCCCCCCCCCACTCCCCAGATTCATAAAAATGCCCCTCCCCTGAACATTGTGTCCCTGATTGCTTTTGACAGCGTGTGCAAGGTGTAGAAATTTCGTCTCCAAACAGTACAGCAGTTTGAATGTGGCGCGGTGAATATTGAAAGCGTTTATTTGGGGCGCTGTCAATGCAATAATCTTTGCAGACCGCCTGCGCCTGTGCTTCCAAAGCCGACCCGACGGCGACGGAGGGCAGTGCGGGGGAAGTCGCAGCAGCTGCGTGCCGCCCAATCAGTGCGTTTGCGAGATTACTGTATTTAGAATATTTGAATGGAATTCGTAGTGAATCGACCCGATGAATTGAATATTAGAATATGTACAGGAATAAATATGTTATAATAGGATTACTACAATTACTAGAATATAAATACCGTGTAAGTTGAGAACCAGTAAACATAAAGCCCACATTGAAGTCAGAGTGCGTCCTAAATCATTCATCATCGTGAACCACCAAAAATTTCAGCAAACATTGAAGGCAACGTAAAGATTCTGTAGAGCAGTATGATTTTGAATAGGCCGTGTGCCGTTGCAGAGGCTTCAATTAGGTAGTAACAGATGCTGGAGGCACATTGAAACACGTTGTAACGTCAAATTCTACTATTCTGGAATTACGAGCGCTAGTTGCAATTCAACTCAATTGCAGATGGACTTCAGCCTACCGCGACGACACCGATGGACGAGGGGGCGGATGCCAGATGCGCTGGGGACTGTTTGAGTGAAGTCGTGATGTTTGAAAAGTGAATGGAATCAAGTATGCAAGTCAGAACTGTGCTCACCGTCTGTGCAATATTCACGTCTAACCTTTTGTCAGTACAGCACGCGGCTGTCATTCCGGCGACAGCAATCAATATTGCGAAAGCAGCGCCGATTTATTGCCACCTAATGTGCGACAACGAAATCAAACAAGTATTCGTTGTGATGCGTGACCCAAAATCGCACCACAAATGCCTCGGAAACGCGGCCTTCGGTCACACTCACCACTCTGCGACGATTGACGTCCCAAGCAAGGTGGTTACGGGAACAATGGATTACGTACCACGCGAACCTAAACTGTATTCGAACACTTGCGATTCAAAAGATTCGTTGCTAGTGCGGAATATTGCTTCCCACGCTGTACATAATAAAATAGGACCTATTGAGCGTGTTTGCTGTTGAGTAACGCTGTAACGTACAAGTGATCGAAGCGGCGCTTCGTTTGTCACAAGAAGCGAAGATACGTCGGCTTTTGCAATCTATTGTCTAGCCCTCAGGTTACATAGTTGGAATAGAAATTCGCGTCTCTCCGATTTTATGATTTTTTTATTCGGTAAAACAGTTCTCCGTTCTGGCAAGTAGAAACTACTTAGCAGCTCAAGCTGCGTTCTTTCTATGGTTGTGTATGCAGGTAAACAGACAGAGTAAGTTTGGCTCACTATGTACACTTCTGTCGCACTAATCGACTCCTCCTCACATACAAAGACATAAAATGCGATCGTCTGGGCCTTCCCTGCGATAATTGCATAGGGCATGTGTCGGCATGGCAACTTCACAACAATTCCACGCAGCTTCCATCACAAGTGTTCTCCGCTGTCTGAAGTTTTGAGCAAACGCGCTTTTAAGCCGCACACGATAGCCACTTTAACCTGCTGTTCTTCAGGTGGACCTGTGCGGATCTAATGGCATCCGTGCGGTTCTTTGGTACGGCCGTTAGAGCAGAGCTGCAGCGGAGATCGACACATCAGCAGATTCCCCAGACGATTTCATGAAGATCGAGCTTTGTTGCACGAAGATCCGTTGCGTATTTCGGAAGTTGCGCGCGATTTCCCGCTTGAAAAGATCCGCACAAGGTAAAATACGCATCGGCGCAATGCGAGTTTTTCGATTTTGACGAAATTTCAACACTTGATAGAGCTCGAAAAGACGCATCCAACGCAAGTTACCGCGTGCCGCTACGATGCACCGTTCACGAGTTATGGCATGCCAAAGTTTGCGCTGCTCATTCATCCCTATGACCCCTATGTTGAAGTTGGACAAACTTTAGGCCATAACTCGTGAACGGTGTGTCGTAGCGGCATGCGGTAACTTGCGTTGGATGCGTCTTTTCGAGCTCTATCACGTGTTGAAATTTCGTCAAAATCGGAAAACTCGCATTGCGCCGATGCGTATTTTACCTTGTGCGGATCTTTTCAACCGGGAAATCGCGCGTAACTTCCGAAATACTCAACGGATCTTCGCGCAACAAAGCTCGATCTTCATGAAATCGTCTGGGGAATCTGCTGATGTGTCGATCTCCGCTGTAGCTCTTCTCTAACGGCCGTACCGAAGAACCGCACGGATGCCATTAGATCCGCACAGGTCCACCTGAAGAACAGCAGGTTAAAGTGTCGCTTCTTTCTGTGCGGTTGAGCTGACGACGACAGGACACGATATGTAGGTACTAACATATGTAGGCAACAATAGGCACGTACATACAGTGCAGTAGGCTCGGTGAGCCATTAGATCGCGCCTCGCGGGTTCGATTCCCGCCAACAGCCAATCGCTTTGCGCTCGCAAATAGGCTCTCTTCTTTGATAGGCAACAATGTTGGGCTTTATTGGGAAGCTGTTCTGCGCTCTGCTAGCGGGCGGAGGCCCATGTCCGACGAACGATCGAAAAGGCGATTCGGTTACTGCCTGTGACGATAATCGAACCGCTGTAGTAACCGGCGAAATAGAGACCTATGACTGGCACATACTGATGGAGGAGGAGAACTCGAGCAGTCTGCGAATGGTAGTTATATTTGCACTCTACGTTCATGCAATTGTATAAGAATGTCGCATTGCTGTAATAAGAGCACGATGGCTCAAAATGTACAACTGCACGCAGCACGTTACACTGTACCTACAATGTACCAACGCGCACGATGGTTCGATTGAGATGAAACGCACTTCTTAGTTAGATACAATGGCAGCCGTTGCCTTTGCCTATTCCTATACCTAGGCGTTCATTACAGTCGTAGCGGATCGCCTATCGTTTAGATGCAGTATGCCGAATCATCAAAACTAGGGAAAGCTTCGTTGAGAAAACAACATAATATGAATTACTTCTATAGCAAGACAGAAGTTAGGCATCTACCCACATTTAAGTAAGGTGTCTGTATGTAAAGTACTACCCATTCAAGCCGGCAATTGGCTCCCATTCCAGTTCACAGCTGAAGGAATTGCCCAGAATCCACTGGCCACGAAACTGCACGCACAGTCACTGGGTGTTGCGTACAATCCCTTCTCCCAGCGCGCATCGCTAGCAGTGATTCTGGTGAACCAATCCAGCGGCCCTCCAGTGAAGTTCTTCAACGATTCCTACAGGAATGTGGAGACGAAAGAGCAGCTGGTGGACAGGGCCAGAGAGCTGCAGGAGAGGGGTCACTTGCTGATGCAGGTACAGTACACTGCATCAATGACCTGCAAATACTGCAACTATAGTTATGTTGCACCATACTCAGTACTCGCTACAATCGTATTACTGCAGGTGGTGCCGGTGGCGCATCCGGGGAATGGTTTGTACTACTTCCCCAGCATTTACCATGAGAACCACAATGGTGACGTTGCAGTGAAGTTTGGAGACCCCAGCCATCCAATCGGAGCATTGGGCTACAGGTTGACTCTTCAACAACTCTATTTCCTACTGCCTATTGCAGTACCTAACGATGCTCGATTGCAGCATCGTCGACATCGCTGGCTTCTATGATATGCACGGGAACATTGACCACGTCATCATTCTGCACAGTCCTGGCCTGTATCCATTATCTGCCAGAGTGGAATATTTGGTACCCATTGAAAGGTGTCTGGAAGTTGACAGGCAACATAACAGAGAAGGATTCATCGCAGTGAAGTTTCAGGTGAGAACACAAAGGTAAATTTGACACGTTATGAGACACTCATAAAACTAAGAAAAGATTCACAAATGGCAGGTTTACGGAGGTCAAAATGGGTCTCAAGCTTTCTGTTGTGGAATCTGGGTGCCAAACACAAACAGAAGTCGAAGCAGACTGCAAGTGTACAACTCTGCTCAAGATATTCCTAAGAATCTGACAAATGCACCTGAAAGTCTCAAAGGCCTGACCCCAAGGGCCATTAGCTCCCATGAAACTGCAGATGGGAAGTGGCGTTACTACGTGCTCTTTTCAAGCCAGACTTATCAGTATGCAAAACCGCCTGGACTGTGGGAAAAGACACCACCTCCTAGAACATACTACGAAGGGTCAAACAAAGGCTTCACACGCGCCGATCTCAAATTCATCGACAGATTCATTTGGAAATTTATGAAAGATCAGAAAGTGCCAGCGTTCACCTTGGCAGTTGTTGCCAACGAGTCACTGAAGTTTGCAGCGACATATGGCTACAAAGATGTCAAAAGCAAGGAGAAAGCCTTGCCACACCACCACTTTCAACCAGGAAGCATAGGCAAAACATTTACGGCTGTGACCATAATCAGGCTGGCAGAGCTGGGACTGCTGAAGCTCAATCAGACAGTCTTTGGTCCCACTGGCATACTGGGAGAGAAGTATGGAGACCCTCCTTATGGGGACAACATTACCAAGATACAGGCATGAAGCCACATTTCGAACCAAAGCCCAAGCCACTAGACTGGTGAAATCACATCCCTTCAGGTGCACCACCTGCTGGAGCACACTGCTGGATGGGGCACTCCACCAGGGACCTTCGACAGCTACCACCACTTGCAAGACCAGGACTTCATGGACGAGTTCATTCGGCACAACCCAGCCACTGGGGCCCCTGACACCTTCTGGAAGTACTCCAACTTCAACTACCGCCTGTTGCAGGAGGTAACATTCGTAGATTCACAGATGTCAACTGGGGACTTTCCATGGAAACAACTTTTCAGGTGATTGAGACAGTCACACAACTGCCATACGAAAAGGTGGCCTATGAGCTGGTCTTCAAGCCATGTGGGATCCTCTCACCTGAAGTTGAGCGAAGCCAGTGGGACACGAGGCACCCCAATTCCGTTGCCTTCTACGCCACCAACGATCCATTCATGGACACTTATTCATGGGTCAAGTACACCCACGCCTTGCCAGCTGGCTTGTGGAAAATGACTGCTGTAGACCTGCTGAAGTTCATGGTAAGGAAGTCACTATATAGCATCATTCCTCAACACTTCTCCAGATCAATTTAAAGTAGAAATCTTCGCAGGTAAGAATTGACGGCTTCAACAACAAGTACAAGGACATCATCACTGAAGAGTCCCGCAAGGAGATGCTGACTCCGGGACCAGCTGGAACCAAAATCTACTTTGCCCCAGGCTCCTCATACGCCAAAGGCTTTATCGTCAACCTTTCCTCTCTTCTCATTGGGGACGGAAGCTGTGAGTGACATAGCCTACATTGACACAGTCATGCATCAATTATGCCAACCAAGCCACGCGGCTGACTGTAGAAGCCATTACGTGGATGGCGTGGCTATGGTGGGGCAAGCCAGCAGACAGAAAGCGCACCAGCGCTGTGAATTGATGCTAGAAAGGTTACACTGCATGTGTGGCATGGACGCTTCACAGTGGGGCGGGGGGGGGGCGTCGCTTGGGTGTCATGACTTGGGAGTGGCATCTGTTTCTGCTTCGTGTTCTGTGTTGTGAGCCGCTTGACAACTCATTCAGATGGCAACGTCAGCGGCTATGGTCACGCTGGGGCCTACGCTGGCTACGGCTTCATCTGGAGAGAAGACAGAGGGGTACAGGTGGCCGGAATGACCTCTGCCAGGACCAAGGCTCCTTTCTTCGAGGTGGTAAGTATGGTTCGTGAGATCGAGAAGAACCTTGAATACGGGTGGCCCGACCATGATCTGTTCGAGGAGACTGAAGACTGTGGAGAGAGTGATTAGTCGAGGTTCCATGGCTATCTTTGGAAGGGTCTGATGGCTACATCTGTTTCGAAAGCGATGTATTGTGTTTCAGAAGTGTCGACATGTCTTGACGTTGCCAGTGATATTGTAACACGATGAAAATGGCGCACGTTTGACACTTCATTAACGGTTTAATTATTAGCCTGTTTGAAAACACTGAACTATCACTGAAGTAATGTACAACATTTGCAATTAACGGCATAAACACAGAGACACTCGTCAACAACCGTAATGAATGAGTCATGTACCGCCTATCATAGTTTGGGCTTCTTCAGCCCCCAAGCGCCCTGCAACGCACACTGACGTACTTGCACTTATGTAAAGTACACTGTTTACACACGTATGAGTCAGCCAACTCAGTGGCGTATACTCAAAACCGGAATTTAGAATAGCCCTACTCAACGTCGTGCATATAAAGGCAGCTGTCTGTTCTCTTTCAGACATTATGTGCGATGCGCAAATGCAAACACAACGAAACAATGGCAAGCGCAAGTGTGATACAATATAGAGTTGTAGGTGCGCGTCATTGTGACGTGTGAGCGTAGACTGCGTGGGATAGACTCTGTAAGTGGGCGCCTTTGTTTCGCGATGCGGTTTGCTAGACGAGCTATGCGGCGGTTGTTCTACCTACCTATGTACTTATAAGACGACGATTGCTATTCAGAGTGTTTTCCACCTCTTGCTCGCAGTTCGCACTCGCATAAGCAAGTCGTACATAAGTGTGGCAGTCTCAGAGTTTGAGGCACAAGTTGACTGCCACTAGGCTACCCAGCATTGTGTTTGGCTTGTAGGTCCCAATTCCACAATCCGGACTGCCTGCCCAAACTCACTTCCTCTGAGACATTATTCTCTGAAGTTCCACTGTTAACGCTGTCTACACAGCGCTCAGGTCTTTGCCAGTTGGCCGAACAATGCTGAGGGGATTCATTGGCAAGGTTCTCTGTGCTCTTTTGGCTGGTGGTGGTCCATGCCCAAACGAGCCAAATGGCGAAACTACAGCCTGCAGTGATGGGCAGACAACCATTGTCAGTGCTGGCATCGATACGTTCGATTGGCACATCTTAGTGAATGAAGAGAGTCCAGATTCTGACAAGTTCAAAACGGTCAGCATTGGTTGCTTTAGAGTTTAGATACAGTGCTGCAATGCATACTTCATGCTTCAATACTAGTTCAATGCAGGCAATTTTCACGCTTCTATTCGCCAATTCGCTTCGCGTCGAGTCGATTGGAGCGGCCTACAGTCCAGCATCTAACGTGGTGTCAATCGGGGCGATTGTGGCCAGCCAATCCAGCGGTCCACCATTCAAGCTCTTCAACGACTCCTATAGGAATGTGGAGACGAAAGAACAGCTGGTGGACAGGGCCAGACAGCTGCAGGAGAGGGGCCATTTACTGATGCAGGTATCACCTAGCATTCACTTTATGGAACCCGTATTCCTATTCCTGCGATATGCATGGTGTACATATTCAGGTGCGACCAGTGGCCCATCCAGGCAAGGGGTTTTACTACTTCCCCAGTATCTATCATCAAAACCACCAAGGAAATGTGGCAGTGATGTTTGGAAGCCCCAGGCTACCCAATGGGGCACTGGGCTACAGGCGAGTCTCACAGAAACACAATTCTCACACATAGGCCAGTCGCTGCTTCATCATTTTTGTCACTTCAGAATCGTCGACATCGTTGGCTTCCATGACATGCAAGGGAACATTGATCACGTCACTACACTGCACAATCCTGGCCTCTATCCAGAGTCTGCAAGAGTGGAGCACCTGGTGCCCATTGAAAGGTGTTTGGAAGTTGACAGGCAACATAACAGTGACGGATTCATCGCAGTGAAGATTCAGGTGACGTCCACAGTGCATTTTCAACGCTACTCGCTATAAAATCGAACAAACTCATACAATCCTAGGTTTACGGTGGCCAGAACGGGTCTCAGGCATTCTGCTGTGGCATCTGGGTGCCAAACGCCAATGGAAGTCAAAGCAGACTGGAGGTCTACGACTCCATTGAAGACGTGCCAAAGAACATGACAACGGCACCGGAAAGCCTCAATGGGCTTACTCCAAAGGCTATCAGCTCCCATGAAACCCCAGACGGGAAATGGCGCTACTATGTCTTGTTCACTAACCAGACCTACCAGTATGCCAAACCTCCAGGTCTGTGGGAAGACAGCCCTCCACCCAGAACATACTACAAAGGTTCAAACGAGGGCTTCACACAGGCCGAATTGGAATTCATTGACAGCTACGTCGGGAAATACATGAAAGACAACGAAGTGCCAGCTTTCACCCTGGCAGTTGTGGCCAACGAATCTCTGAAGTTTGCAGCGACCTATGGCTACAAAGATGTGAAGACCGAGGAGATGGCCCTGCCACATCACCAGTTTCAACCAGGAAGCGTAGGCAAGACCTTCATGGCCGTGACCATCATGCGATTAGCGGAACTGGGACTTGTGGAGCTCAACCAGACGGTCTTTGGCCCCACAGGCATCCTGGGAGAAAAGTATGGAGACCCTCCCTATGGAGAGAACGTCACGACAATAGAGGTAACAGGACAGATCTTGCAACAGGACAGACCTTGCAACAGGACAGATCTTGCAACAGGACAGACCTTGCAACAGGACAGATCTTGCAACAGGACAGACCTTGCAACAGGACAGATCTTGCAACAGGACAGATCTTGCAACAGGACAGATCTTGCAACATGTCGCTACGTTACACTACGCGAATAAGGCACAGCTCGGTTTCCCCGCTTACCTCCCTATTAGAGACGCGCGAGCAATCACCCCTATGGTCTAGCGGATAAGGCGCCGGACTTGCGTGCACGTATAGGAAGGAGACGGGGGTTCGAATCCCCCTAGGGGTCAACAACTTTTGCTTCCCTTTCTTTCTTCCCCCTCTTGCGCGACGCGCCCCTCTAGCTCTCCCTCCCGCTCAGCAGGACATAGGGCGTAGTTCGCGACATGGTGGCTTCTGCAGGAACACGGTACACACACACCCAGTCTGATACGCACACACACACACATAGAACGGTTGGTTCCACACACAGGCAAGCGCACTCCGAGTCTTAGCGGTTAGGTGGCCCAAGCCGGGTGGCTTGGCGTCTGATTCTTGGTAGGCGGGTGGTTAGGTACATATCTCAGGTCAAATCACTGGCAGGTAGGTGGTAGGAATGTGGGATATGTGCCTTCCCGCGCCCTTTCTTCATGTTCGTGTGTGTGTTTGGCACTGTTTCTGTCACCCGTGCCAGTGCCAGTGCCGCCGTATCCGCGCCTTCTTGTCATTACTGATGGCTACTTGTCATTGTTGTCTCGGCGCGATGAGGTGTTGCGTTGTTTGTTGTTTATTTGTTTCCGCAACGCTGTAAGGGCGCTATTTCCTCTGTCGATCGATATCGCGCGGCGTAATAGCTATGCTTCAGCGTGTGCGCTCGTTGCTGATTGGTTGCGCCGAGCGGTCTGTCTTTTGTGGTTTAGTTTCGCGCCTCTTTCGGAAGCCCCTTGTTAGTCGGGCGCGATAATTCGAATCATAAGTTAGGTAGCTCTTTTCTGAAACTCGCTCTAGCAGAAAGTGCTGCTCCGTCGTCGTTCGCTCTTGGCTTTGGCGTTGTTGTGCCGTGCGAGAAAATTCCGAAAACCGGAAAATACTGTCCGCCGAAGTTGGCTGTCTTCGTCGCACAGTGGAATGGCACAAATGGCGAGCTAGAAGACACGCGCGCAGAAGAGAAGAACCGGCGACCCACCTTCCTAGGCTAAGTGCCAGGTTAGGCCATATCGCCTGTAGGTATCCGCCAGTGTGTGTGAGCGCGAGATATCTTACAGGAATCTCCCTGCAAACAGGTAAAACCTCGGAATCTCGCAGGTAAGGTCGGCGTCCTCCTGCAACTGGTAAACCCCCGCCGGGTACACACAGCAGTCGAAAGCCTCGGTAAGACACAGCGGGCAAAGCACGCCTCGGTAAGCAGGCAAACACAGGCAGGTCTGGTCAGGAACTTCTCAGGTGGGAGTGTCGCTACGTTACACTACGCGAATCACCCCTATGGTCTAGCGGATAAGGCGCCGGACTTGCGTGCACGTATAGGAAGGAGACGGGGGTTCGAATCCCCCTAGGGGTCAACAACTTTTGCTTCCCTTTCTTTCTTCCCCCTCTTGCGCGACGCGCCCCTCTAGCTCTCCCTCCCGCTCAGCAGGACATAGGGCGTAGTTCGCGACACAACAGGACAGACCTTGCAACAGGACAGGCCTTGCAACAGGTCAGACCTTGACAATGAACAGGACGGACGTTGCGGCGCGCGCACGAGGCGACCACCGCCGTTGGCTCACAACAGGACAGACCTTGCAACGGACAGACCTTCAACAGGACAGATTATGCAACAGGACATTACGGCCATTGACGACTACATTCCGTGCTATTCAGATCACACAAATTCTTCTGCAACAGGAAGGAACGGCTAGTGTATCTGCAGTTGGAAGGAAAAGACACGCAGTAAATGTTGAACTGGTGCAATCCTCAAATCACTTCAGGTGCACCACCTGCTGGAGCACACTGCTGGATGGGGCACTCCTCCAGGGACCTTCGACAGCTACCACCACTTGCCAGACCAGGAGTTCATGGACGAGTTCATTCGGCACAACCCACCAACTGGGGCTCCTGACACCTTCTGGAAGTATTCCAACTTCAACTATCGCTTGTTGCAGGAGGTAACACTACTTTGCCAAGCGGGTGTTCTCAGATGTCACACACAGGCAAAGTTTCAGGTGGTTGAAACCGTGACACACCTCCCTTACGACAAGGTCGCTTACGAGCTGGTTTTCAAACCATGCGGCATCTCCTCACCTGAAGTCGAGAGGAGTCAGTGGGACATGAGGCACCCCAACTCTGTCGCTTTCTATGCCACCAACGACCCGTTCATGGACACCTATTCGTGGGTCAAGTACACGCACGCCTGGCCAGCCGGCTTGTGGAAGATGACAGCGGTTGATCTGCTGAAGTTCATGGTGGGGAACACTGCAAAGCAGAATCCATGACATTTCATACCTAAGACACTCGCAGGTGAGAATCGACGGCTTCAACAACAAGTACAAGGACATCATCACCGAAGAGTCCCGTAGGGAGATGCTGACTCCTGGACCAGCAGGAAGTGACATCCCATTCGCCCCGGGCTCATCCTACGCCAAGGGATTCTTCATCGATCTCCCCGCCGCCCTGATCGGAGACGGGAGCTGTGAGTGGCTGTCATGGCAATGAGACTCTCTACACGTCGTCTCCACACTGTCACACCTACGTATTCATGTAGATCAAGCCCTTGTGTGGATGGCGTCTGTGCGTGCTGTTAGATACAATCTTCGTTGCGTCGAGTGTTTATTTCGCCGCGCCTCAGCGCGGCGAGGTGTATATATACGGATGACAATGTCTGTCTGTGTGTCTGTGTGTGTGTGTTTCCGTCGCACCGAAATAAAGTAAGCGACATATGTGGTCAAGTAGAGTCGATGTCGCTGAGTACGGATCCGATGTCCGTTTCTGTTGCTAATTTCGCATTTTCGAGATGTTCGCAATTAAAATTCGAAAATGTCGAAAATCGACTTTTTCGTCTGATGCGCTAGCCGCAAAATTTCTTCAGAAATGGAGGAAGCATGGACCGCGGATAATTTGTAAAACAAAAGAAATTTTTGCAAATGTGGAATTTAATAGAAATACGCGATTATTTGTCAAAATTGCATAAATTGACTAAAATACAACGTCATTTATTGAGGAATGTGAATGCAGAAATGGAAAGGCCGTATGTCAATAAGAATTTGTGACATAGTTTTGCAGTTTTTAAAAATTGCAATTTTGAGATATTTTCAATTAAAATATGAAATGCCGAAAATCGACTTTTTCACATGATCATATTGCGGCGAAATTTTTTCAGAAATGGAAAGAGTATAGACTGCGGATAATTTGTAACGCAAGAGAAATGTTTTGCAAATATGGAATTTAATAGAAATACGCGATTATTTATCAAAATTCCATAAATTGACACAAATAGAACGTCATTTATTGACGAATATGAATGCAGAAATGAATAGGTCGTACGCCAATAAGAATTTGTGACATAGTTTTACAGTTCTAATAAATTCCAAGTTTGAGATATTTGGAATTAAAATTTAAGAAAATGTCAAAATCGACATTTTCGTCTGATGGCCAGAACAGCTGTTTATTGATGGATGTGCACTCAGAAACAGAGATGTCGTATGCCGAACACAGTAATTCGCTCGCACCAAACTTTTGGCAAGTTTTTGGCACTCCTCCCCTCCAAAAGGGAGGAGTGCTATAGTGATGGTGCGGATTCTGTGTAAATTCAAACGTTCATAAGTCGGGCCAGAGTTGGCCGATCGGGGCGGATTTTTTTTTATTCGATAGGTCTCTGGATAGAAAAACCTGCATCGAAG
The DNA here is from genome assembly GCA_030248115.1 of Linhomoeus sp. GSCO2_2. Lineage (NCBI taxonomy): Eukaryota > Metazoa > Nematoda > Chromadorea > Monhysterida > Linhomoeidae > Linhomoeus > Linhomoeus sp. GSCO2_2. The sequence goes on from JASAMZ010002599.1 coordinate 15,678, forward strand.
GTCTCGACTTCCGTGCGGGACCCGATTTTTGGCAAGTTGCCAAAAACCCAGTTTTTCGGCCTTCGACGGACTTTGGACGCTTAGAATAGTGTTCTGGTAGAACGGAAGGAGACAAGCTTGGGGCCGAACATGTAAAAGACATTGGGCTATCCGATGGTAGGGGCGCCGCCGGACTTGGCCTGGATATGCCCGGGCCGGGTAGCAAAAACCGGATTTTTCGACCCAAAAGTAGGGGTTCACGGTCAGGTCGTGGTTTCTTTGTTTTTAAAGCCAACCTGAAGCTACTTGTCGTAGCTGAAGAACTTGAATAGCTCTATCCAGAGTCGGTTTTAGAAATGTGATCGGATGTGGCATCAGCCGGGAAATTCGCCCAGAAGTTGGGTCCTGGGTCTCCAGGGAAAAATTTGGGCAGGTGTAACTTTTGAGAGGATGGTCGTATTGAGATGGTACAAACACCATTCGATAGAGCTCGGCGAGCTCTATAACTTTGTAGTAGGTCAGTTGTTTCGAAGTCACCAAACTTCGGGCGAAAATTTGAAAATTCGATTTTTTGGTCAAAATTCAAAAGTTCTGCCAATCCCATTTTTTGCTGCGTGGATCGATTGCGACGACGTTCACAGGGTTTTTGAGGCTTACAAGTATCTTCACTGTGGCAAAATTTCAGCTTTGAGCTGGGTCAATTTCTGGGCAAAATTTCAATTTTTTGGATGAATTTTCAGTATTTCGGTGCAAAGTGGGACCAGTTGAGATATTTCGGTGTCAATTGGATTCTCACGTGATAGAGCATCTAAAGATACGTTGTTTATATTCTAAACACTTTTCCCCTCCGACGCGTATTTTGGCGGGAAATTTGAATTCAAAATTTTGGCTGCCTGGGTTGCTGGAGGCACCTTCAGTGTAGGTACTCGATTCGAACTTTTCGGGGTCGCTGATCACGAATTTGACATTGACTTTTTGTTTTGGAGACATTTGTGACCATCTTTGAAGAGTTTGCATGCCCTCAAGTGCAAACTTGGTTTGGTGGGTTCAGCCTAAGCTAGGCGTATTATATGTCGAATGTGGGGTTTTAGAGGGTTGCGATTCCGAATTTGAGATTAGCTTTGCGATCGGGGTGGTTAGGAGGCCGTACTACTGACCAGTCTCATTGGTTGCTTGGTATCCTGCTTCGTCAGGCCACTTTACCTCCCAAAGTTCTTCTGAATTTGGGGAGGAGTGCCCCGCGGGGCTTTGGCCCCGTCTACTAATCTTGTTTCGCCCGGCCTCAGCCGGGCGAACCCCTACG
>JASAMZ010002600.1:0-11916 GCA_030248115.1 Linhomoeus sp. GSCO2_2
TGGTATTTACTTCTCCGTCGCTAGAATCGCTGTCGTCGCTGTTCTCGGTGGTCGTCTGGTTTCCTGAGGCTTGGCCGTCGCCATCCAGTCGCGAGTCGCCGTCGTCACGGCTGACGTAGGCGATGCCGCCGTCGTCGACATCTGAATCGCTATCTGAAGACGCATATACCACTTTAGCAGCCACATTCTGTGGTGCTTTTGGACAGTTCCTCGCTCTATGGCCTTCCTCGCCACAGGTAAAGCATGGACCTATTGTTCTAGGTACTGTAGTCGTGGATGGTTCCAGCTGATCGAGTGCCTGAATTAGAGTTTTTGGAGCGCGGCTTTGCCGCCTCCCGACAGATAGGCTGCCTGGCGTGATGGCTTAGCGGCCGCGTAACTATCGGCCGGATACGCGGTTGTTGTTCTCGAAGTACCGCGCATTTGTCCTCTCTTGGTTCTGGGATCTCTGTCGGCCGTCTGTCTTCTTGAACGTTTACGATTAGACTGTTGCGGCGACTTGTCCCTTGTCGTCTTGCCACCTTCGCCAGAGTCTGACGGTTCGCTTGTACTCCTCGCGAACGTCCTTCGGAAGAACAATACGGCCGCTGATGGGGTCGACCTTCTTGGGAAGTATCTGAACGAATCTTTTCGAGAACTCACGGGTTCGTTTATTGATATATTCCTGCTCGGCGTCGCGTGAGACTTCCGTTAAGCTTCTCGTGCGCCATCTGGGCGTACGAGCGCGGGGGGCGCAGCCGATAATTGCGGCGAATATCTTCGCGCCATCTAGTTGGTAGTCGGCTGAGGAAGGCCGCGGCGCCCTGCTCTTCGCAGGAGCCGACACCGGTGCGGACTTCCGGCATTTTGCGGACGCAGTCACGCACTTGTCGCTCGAGCTTGTTGTAGCCGTCGGCTGGTTCCATCCCACGAGAGGGAACTAAGTTCAAGCTGAAGTTCTTCTGCGGTTGGAAGCGGATTGAGGCGTTTGCCTAATTCGATTACCGCTCTCTGAAAACACAAGTTCCGTCTCAGTAGACTGGTGTCGTGCAGAGGATGTTGTTTGCGGCAACCGAGGCACTGGCAGCTTACTTAAGTATATGAAGAACGGGGCACTATTGGTAACGACGAATCACGTTAATTTGTACGTAGACAAAACAATGCCAGCGAAAATCTTACGAGTTCGAATCACAACTTACTTTGTTACAGACGGCGAAACCGACAAGGGAGCCACTCTCTCTCTCTTTCCACCCCTTATATGCATGTGCGTCTCGAGTCTGGGTTAAATGGGTCATGCGGGAGGGGACACTTGTGGCAAAACCGGCTTTACTGTGCTAAAGTCCCTGGGTCATTTTCAGTACGCCGCGCGCGGCTTCGGTTGACCAACGTCTGTGCTTCCACAGAGTGACACAAATTCTCTGGAGAGTCGTTTCAGTTACATACTCTCCTCGTGCTGCCAACGTCTGTGGCAGGTTGGCTGTCCCCCCACAACAAGCAGCAGACAGAACAGGGCAGGTGTTCCCTTCTACAGTACAGTCCCGTTCAGAAGTCGGGCCTCATTCAACCTGCAGTGGATGTTCATCCTGATGCTCAGGCAATTACGCGCGATTCAAATTATTACACACTGGGCGCCCTTGGTCCCGAAACGACTTTGATATCGGTTAATTACTACGGTAAAATATTTGCATAGTAAACGTGCTTGCCTGAGCATCACGACCTACATGCGCGACCATGCATACCGCGGTATATGAGGCCCAACTTCTGACCGGGACTGTATGTCCATACTGCGACCATCATTCAGCAGCAGCTTCAACTTGACTGACTTGCTCTGGAACTCGAAGGGCTTCTTCTGTCCAAACCCCAGCACTGACTGGGTGCAATCTGTACCATGTACAATGCCAATGTATGTACAATGCCAGTACCAGCCAGATTGCGCAATCTGGAGGGGTACCCTCTAGACTATGCAATATGGAACGTTCTGGAAGGCACTCCCTCCATATCGCGCAGTCATCGCTGAAGAGGGAGCACAGCAGGCCTGAGCAGGAGGGCTCCTCTAACAAGGGTCACTCATCGCCAGAATCCGTAGATGGGTTTCTGGGAACCGCAGCAGCCTGCGCAACCATCGGCACGCAATTCGCGAGCATGAAGCAATATGGAGCGTTCTGGAACCAGCACAGGTCGCCATGTGAACAGCAAACGTTGCTAAAGTGTGGTATGCCACAGTAAATCGAATAGACTAGACGACTTTACATACATATGTATATCTTTACAGTACACGCAGAACAAGGATCTGCGGCAGAAGCTGTTCGCAACGACGGGCAGCTTGCTTGGAGAAGCGTCCTACTGCGGTAGGTGGGTATACCTGAGTGGAGGACTGATGGTGCAGTGTAATTCCGAAATCAAAACAAGTCACGCAAGTCGCGATACACAAGACACAGCACTGAGCATTGTTAAGGTGGGGCACAGGCAAACCGCTGGGACACAGTGAAGCAAGTCAACCCGATAAGTGGACTGGGCAGAACTGGCTAGGCTGTATTCTAACAGGGGTTAGGGACGAACTCATGGCCAACCCTGCCTACCAGGACGAAGTTGCAGAAGCTAAAACACACCGCTGATTGATAGATTGGTGAAATCTGTACGCAACGATACCTGTGACAGAGGTGATAGACAGACTACTGTAGGTGTCGACCTCATTTGGCCGCCATGTGGCACCCAACTCTGTGATAGAACACACAGTCGTTCACTTTCGTTCTTCCATGGCACACAGCAAAAGTAGCACTCCATACGTCTCCAAGGTTCTGGCACACGATAACACACTGCACGACGGCACAAAGTATACCAGGATAGGTGTGACAGATGGCTAGGTGACAGATATGTAGTGACAGATTTCGGCCACGAATCTGACTGTGTACACATCGATGAAAAATCGGGCAGCCGCTTAGCATGCACAAATGGAGAAAACATCAAGTCATACCAAGATGGGTGTTAGTGATGCAGAGATTGTACGGAAAGTGTACACTGCATTAAACTGCAGTCATGTTAATATTGCGGTCCGCACCACAATTTGCAACGATGTCCACAGTGCATGAACATTGCCCACCCCTCCAGAAGTGTTCAGCACAATGCCATGACAAAAGCGCAACGAATCCTGTACAGTGACCTTCTCCTGATGCAAAAAGTAGTGATAAACTCGCTATAATTCAGATATGACAACACAGGTAATACATTCAGATATGACAACACAGGTGCTCAACTGGTAGATTTTTCAATGTGGCAAAGCTTGTGACATCGTTCATGTCTTGACAGGCACCATGACTGTCTGTCGATGGCTGGACAAAAGAGCATAGACGTCAGTTCCTCCATCCAGACAGTGGTGGATGAGACGGAGCCTGTGAAGTGGCTGGACAAAGATCCCAAATCCAAACAGTGGAGAGAAATCACTGTCCCCCATCCCAGAATCATTCTTTTACACCAACTCTTCATACGTGGTGTCGACATTATCGATTTGAGGATTGCGCAGGAGCGCCGCATGTTCAAAGGCCATTGGTGGTACTTCAGTGCAGGCTTCATACAAGGCTTAGAAGTGAGGGGATCTAGCAATGTTCACATGCATGTAAGTGCATGTTCACATGCACCGCAAGTGAATGATGTCCACAGTGCATGAACATTGCCAACCCCTCCAGAAGTGTTCAGCACAATGCCATGACAAAAGCGCAACGATTCTCCTGATGCAAAAAGTAGTGATAAGCTCACTATAATTCAGATATGACAACACAGGTAATAAATTCAGATATGACAACACAGGTGCTCAACTGGTAGATTTTTCAATGTGGCAAAGCTTGTGATATCATTCATGTCTTGACAGGCACCATGACTGTCTGTTGATGGCTGGACAAAAGAGGGTAGTCATCAATTCCTCCATCCAGACAGTGGGGGATGAGACGGAGCCAGTGAAGTGGCTGGACAAAGATCCCAAATCCAAACAGTGGAGAGAAATCACTGTCCCCATCCCAGAATCATTCTTTTATGCCAACTCTTCATGCATGGTGTTGACATTATCAATTTGAGGATTGTGCAGGAGCACCACAAGTTCCAAGGCCGTCGGTGGTGCTTCAGTGCAGGCTTCATACAAGGCCTAGAAGTGAGGCGATCAAGCAATGTTCACATGCACCACAAGTGCAACGATGTCCACAGTGCATGAACATTGCCCACCCCTCCAGAAGTGTTCAGCGCAATGCCATGACAAAAGCACAACGATGTCCACAGTGCATGAACATTGCCCACCCCTCCAGAAGTGTTCAGCACAATGCCATGACAAAAGCACAACGAATCCTGTACAGTGACCTTCTCCTGATGCAAAAAGTAGTGATAAATTCACTACAATTCAGATATGACAACACAGGTGATGAATTCAGATATGACAACACAGGTGCTCAACTGGTAGAATTTTCAATGTGGCAAAGCTTGTGACATCGTTCATGTCTTGACAGGCACCATGACTGTCTGTCGATGGCTGGACAAAAGAGGGTAGTCATCAGTTCCTCCATCCAGACAGTGGTGGATGAGACGGAGCCTGTGAAGTGGCTGGACAAAGATCCCAAATCCAAACAGTGGAGAGAAATCACTGTCCCCCATCCCAGAATCATTCTTTTACACCAATTCTTCATACGTGGTGTTGACATTATCGATTTGAGGATTGCGCAGGAGCCCCGCATGTTCAAAGGCCGTTGGTGGTACTTCAGCGCAGGCTTCATGCAAGGCCTAGAAGTGAGGGGATCTAGCAATGTTCACATGCATGTAAGTGCATGTTCACATGCACCGCAAGTGAATGATGTCCACAGTGCATGAACATTGCCAACCCCTCCAGAAGTGTTCAGCACAATGCCATGACAAAAGCGCAACGAATCCTGTACAGTGACCTTCTCCTGATGCAAAAAGTAGTGATAAACTCGCTATAATTCAGATATGACAACACAGGTAATACATTCAGATATGACAACACAGGTGCTCAACTGGTAGGATTTTCAATGTGGCAAAGCTTGTGACGTCGTTCATGTCTTGACAGGCACCATGACTGTCTGTCGATGGCTGGACAAAAGAGGGTAGTCATCAATTCCTCCATCCAGACAGTGGGGGATGAGACGGAGCCTGTGAAGTGGCTGGACAAAGATCCCAAATCCAAACAGTGGAGAGAATTCACTGTCCCCATCCCAGAATCATTCTTTTATACCAACTCTTCATGCGTGGTGTCAAAATTATCGATTTGAGGATTGCGCAGGAGCACTGCATGTTCAAAGGCCATTGGTGGTGCTTCAGTGCAAGCTTCATACAAGGCCTAGAAGTGAGACGACCTAGCAATGTCCACATGCATGCAACATTGTGCGAATTCAATTCGCAATCAACCAACCATACGTGGTGATGCAGCAGGACGAGCCAACCCTCACAATGGCCACAGTCAAGCAACATCTTGCTGAAAAGCTGGCCTCTCTCTCCAGCCTCAAAAGGGCAACCCAAGAAAAACCGATGCTGCAACATGTGCCAGCTGATCAGGCCACTGAACACACTGGCCCCTCCTCATCCAAGTACAAGTTGAGAATGGATTGGCGCATTCCCCACACTCTCATCCCTCTCAGAGAACCGCTCACCATCCGTGCTGCTTCTACTAAAGCAAAAGAATCGATGGCCAACACTACTGTAAAACATGCCAGCAATATATGTGCATCGGTCAATGTTGGGAGAGGTACCACTACCTCAAGGATTTTGCTTTGTGAACAATGTGCACATTGTTGATCTCGTCGATTGTTGAGCATTGCAAAATTGCCATTTTGTCATGCTGAAAAACTTGCTTATGTGTATACCTGGCCCCGTTCCACATCACAGAAACACTTAACGGTTAGGGCTTTGGCATGGTACTGGAACATATAAGTTAGGTCTAGCAATGATGTTATCATGCAATTTCAACCAATGCTGCACACGATAAAGACAGGGCCTATTATATGGGAATGAAATAACCAACCAATAATTGCCACGATGCAATATCGATGTCACAATCGATGATCGTCTGTTGATTTTGTAATGTGCACATTGTACCTGAAATCGATGCACTTTTCGTCCCCAGTATCGTGGTCTTCAATGTTGAGATTTCTGTCATCTGTCACGCACGGTGTGCGTCTGTCATACCTATCCTGATACGGCTCTTCTATGCGTTGCACACCGTACGTGACCTTGATTCTCTTCTCTACGGGCGAGTGTAATCGACAAGTTTATGCAGTGTATGTGTGTTTTAGTTTTATGGGTGTAATCTATTGCCGGCATTAGTACTGTTGATTTTGAAAACTTGGAGGTTCTGATATCTGGCGATATTAGACAGACGACTATGTAAGCGAAATCTACTCTTGTTCAGTACTGTACAGTACTCTAACTTGATATTAGACCATCGGACTGTATTCAGTACGTCCACCGGATCGATCATTGGTGATATCGAGAGAGTTGCCAAAGCTTTTGACAACAAAAGAATTCTTTGGTTTGTTGCGAACCTAGCCGAGGCCAATCAAATCGCCAATCGTTTGAACACTATTCTGGATCCGGGGTGACAATTGGGAACTCGTTTTGGTGTTAGTTGCAGTTCTCAGTTAACTCTCCTTCAGAAACATCCCAGGTCATGTCACCATCTTGCAAACGGTTGTGATTCACCGACACATGCCGGCTTGGATGTACAACAGCTTCTTCAGTGACTGGGTTTTGAACGGCTTTCGTTTCCACCTGATAATTGACGGAGGATACAATGGCTGGGAGGTAACATTTCGTTTCATATAGCATAATGTGTCTAAATAGTTGCACTGCAAAGCAGTAGCTAGATATAGTTTTGACAATTTATGCAAAAGAAAAGCAAGTGTGTGCATTTCATCACGCAATGGCATGTAAAACTGAGAGTTACGTCATGTTTGCAGCCCGGAAACAGAAGTCTCGGCGAGGTGATCGTTCACGGGGACAACCCGGAGTCGACAGAGGACAAGGAGGAATGGGAGTCCCTTATTAGGGACAACCTGAACCCCTTTTCTGCAACTGTGTCCAGCGATCATTGTGGCGGATAGGTATTGATTGTGGAAAATCTGTGAACTGGTCCAATGGATCGCGCGCTCGTGTATGCAGTATTAGTCTTGATTCTTTGTACTTTGGGCACAATATGAAGAAGGCAGTCTCCGATTGTCATGCTATTCTGTTGTTCCCCAAGCAGAGCAATCTTGTCCAACAGCTCGGCGATGGTCCCCGTGAGGTAGGGCTTCTGCTTGTGAGCTGATTCGACCATGGCGCCGGACGTCGAACCCGCCGAATTCGGAGGTAGACTCCATCTTTCCTTGACGACAGCTTCCCCAAAAGAAGCGCAAATATTCCGCACAACGACGCACAGCGAAGAAAGAGAACATCTTGCGCAATCGTGGCTGCTGAAGAGTTAGCACAGGCGGCGGCGCTGGGCGCATGGGACTGACATCTGTCCTCCAACTGTGTGTTGTGAAGATGCGATGTAAACAGTGACAACAAGCAGTCTTGTTTCGTGGTGCAGACCGGCAATCGCTACATTACTTCACTTTAAGCGCGGAATGAACATTCGGCAGGCGAATGGAAGGCGATCAGAGGGAGCCGTCAAGAGGCAGAGAAGGGGTAGTGTTGATATTTAACGTTTCGCAAGACTGAAAATGGACATCATACGCTCGGGCAGCTAGAACAGGATGAGGTTTTCGAATTGCGCCAGATACGCACACCGGAATTCGTACTTGCTTCGACAGGGCTAGCGTCTTGCACTGCAAAGAGCCAGCGAAGCTGGGTCCAGCCAAGGACTTCAAACTCCAACTGAGAAGATTCGCCTTTCTTCTCTACGTCTACCCGCACGGTCCGTATCTTCTAAGTTGGTATTGCAAGTGCGACAAAACCAGCCGTCATTGCGCGCTGACGCAACACCCACATTTGTTGATACTCTCTCGCATGAACAGCGCAGCCACGAAGTGTAAGGGACGCACTATACGGGCCAGACCTCTCACCTGGTACCTATTGCGATGTCGTCCATTGTTTGCCCAACGAATACGAAGTGACACTTTGAAATTTAGGTGAAGAAGACAGTTTGGCAAACCTAGGTTCGTAGTTTGTGTGTTGTATTGGTGTAGAGCAGACGCATGACACGTTTCTGCGCTCGATGTGTGCGGCGCATGGGAGGATGGCGTTCCCATACCCTCAACCACACCTCGCCCATGCACAAAGGTCTTCTCAAGACGATCCAGCTCTATTAGAACTCTGGAACGTGTTTCTCTGCAGTGCGACTGATGTTTGCCCTCTTGTCTCAATGGCATTGCATAGGGGAGGGAGGAGGGGGTGTCGCGCGAGATAATCGAGCGTGAGAAGGGGCCTTCAAAGTCCACCAGTATACCACATGGATCACAATGTGAGATCCACCAGCGAATAGAGGAAGCAGTCACTCAACTTTCCCCCAGGCCCCCTTCTCCCTCCGAGGCACCCACTGAAAAGTTTCCTTTCAGCCTCTACATGTATGTCCTGTAAATCGACTGGAGCGCCTCTGCACATCTCACGCGGTGTCTTTCGGGTAAACTGACTTGGATGAGTCGACTCGCGACGCAGCCGTTAAGGCTGTCAGTGTCCCAACGAACCGCTCCCCCAGACACAGCGACTTGCGCAGTCTGTTGGAGCTGCTCCAGGAGGTCATGGTGGTCAACAGCGCCTACCTGGGAACCACTGTCATAGTCGGAGACTTTAACGTGGATATGCAGAAGGACGACAGGAGAGAGACGACGGCTCTGAAGGCTTGGATGGACGCGACAGAGAGACTTTCAATGGCCCACAGCCATTAACCAGCTTTGGTTCACCCCCCCCCCCCCCCTGGAGCGGCCAATGAAACGGCTGAATCTCCCTGCCAAAGGTTGAATTCCTTCTACTCTGATCACAAACAAATATTGGTCGTGTCACCGAACCGTTAAGTATTCTGCTTCGCTTGCTTTCGTCGTCGCTTGTTTGTGTCTCCTTTTGCAGTTGGTGTTTGGGAAATCCTGGCTCGCGTGTGTGCTTTGGCGACAGTGGTGCTGCGTGAACGAAACTGTGTCGCGAGTGGCGATGATGTGCCTGACGCCTGGAATCTGGAAAAGGCACTCGGTAGTTGAACATATCACACAAACTAGTGCAATGTTGCAGGGTATCGAGAGAGAGGAGTTCGCTCTCCGTCGCGTAGTTGACCCAGTTCTGTTTCTCGTTGGTCAGCGCGTAGTGCGCCACAGGCTGGAAGGCCGGCACCCATGGGTTGGGCCTTAGAATGGACACGTAGTAGTTGGCCTCTTGCAGTTTGCCGTTGGGAGACCACTCCTCTTCCTGTCGAAGGTAGAAGGACACGTAGCCCTCCTCCCAGCCCTCCCCCTTGCTGCGTGACGAATGCCGCTGGTAAGAAATTCGTCGCGACGGCAAGCCTCGTGTTTGGCCACATAGTTCTTAATGTTCCACTCGATGTACATTTGAGTGGTCCCGCGTACTCTAATGGCCATTGCCTCATTTGGTCTATCTTAGCGGTTAATTCCCGTCGCTGTCAATGGCGCTGACCGAGAAGTGGCATCGCAAAAGTTCAGTTGCGTCGCCGACGGATGAAGGACGATGCGTATCCCCTCTCTCTCTGTGTCCACGTTGGATACTGTCGCGTCCTTGGGAAGGATAGGTTTCGAGCAAACCGGTCGTTCGCGTTGTGGCAACTGGTAATTATGCAGTGAACTACATGGAAGGCAATGTCGCGTAATGCACCAATCGCATGTCTCCTGAAACGTTGTCATTAGTGATGGCAATTTCCAAAATTTAAAAACTGGGTAAGTACAGGTGAGTATACCCAGTTTAGTTTTCAGTTTTCGGTAAAGCTGGGTAAGTGAAAGTAAATTTACCCAGTTTGTACCCAGTTTTTAAAACTGGGGAAAACTGAGTACCCAGTTTATTTTAGCAATTTCCAGGTAAGTAAAACTGGGTACAACCAATTTTCTCGAATTTGAAACTGGGTAAGTAAAACTGGGTATACCCAGTTAAAATAAACTGGGTAAAACTGGGTGAGTACTTACCCAGTTTCGGGTTGCCATCACTAGTTGTCATATTCTCTCGTCGCGATTAGCTCGTGTGCAATGCAAATAGTCAGTACATCTATAAATACCGGGAGATTATGTGTATACGCAGTATATCTACAATCCAGCGGTTAAGCCAGGCACATCACCCATGTTGACTATGCCAGTCAGTCATTATGTCAGTCAATCTATCTACAGGTCGACTAAGTACGTAGTCCTCTTTCGTGACCACTGTAACGGTTTCGGTCCCGCTCAACCTCAATTAATCGTGTTACTGTACGTCCGTTTGATTCTACTTATTGTCGTGTGACAATTGTTTGAAGATCAATTTCAGGGGAAATACTCTAAGTTCCGTCTCAGTAGACTGGTGTCGTGCAGAGGATGTTGTTTGCGGCAACCGAGGCACTGGCAGCTTACTTAAGTATATGAAGAACGGGGCACTATTGGTAACGACGAATCACGTTAATTTGTACGTAGACAAAACAATGCCAGCGAAAATCTTACGAGTTCGAATCACAACTTACTTTGTTACAGACGGCGAAACCGACAAGGGAGCCACTCTCTCTCTCTTTCCACCCCTTATATGCATGTGCGTCTCGAGTCTGGGTTAAATGGGTCATGCGGGAGGGGACACTTGTGGCAAAACCGGCTTTACTGTGCTAAAGTCCCTGGGTCATTTTCAGTACGCCGCGCGCGGCTTCGGTTGACCAACGTCTGTGCTTCCACAGAGTGACACAAATTCTCTGGAGAGTCGTTTCAGTTACATACTCTCCTCGTGCTGCCAACGTCTGTGGCAGGTTGGCTGTCCCCCCACAACAAGCAGCAGACAGAACAGGGCAGGTGTTCCCTTCTACAGTACAGTCCCGTTCAGAAGTCGGGCCTCATTCAACCTGCAGTGGATGTTCATCCTGATGCTCAGGCAATTACGCGCGATTCAAATTATTACACACTGGGCGCCCTTGGTCCCGAAACGACTTTGATATCGGTTAATTACTACGGTAAAATATTTGCATAGTAAACGTGCTTGCCTGAGCATCACGACCTACATGCGCGACCATGCATACCGCGGTATATGAGGCCCAACTTCTGACCGGGACTGTATGTCCATACTGCGACCATCATTCAGCAGCAGCTTCAACTTGACTGACTTGCTCTGGAACTCGAAGGGCTTCTTCTGTCCAAACCCCAGCACTGACTGGGTGCAATCTGTACCATGTACAATGCCAATGTATGTACAATGCCAGTACCAGCCAGATTGCGCAATCTGGAGGGGTACCCTCTAGACTATGCAATATGGAACGTTCTGGAAGGCACTCCCTCCATATCGCGCAGTCATCGCTGAAGAGGGAGCACAGCAGGCCTGAGCAGGAGGGCTCCTCTAACAAGGGTCACTCATCGCCAGAATCCGTAGATGGGTTTCTGGGAACCGCAGCAGCCTGCGCAACCATCGGCACGCAATTCGCGAGCATGAAGCAATATGGAGCGTTCTGGAACCAGCACAGGTCGCCATGTGAACAGCAAACGTTGCTAAAGTGTGGTATGCCACAGTAAATCGAATAGACTAGACGACTTTACATACATATGTATATCTTTACAGTACACGCAGAACAAGGATCTGCGGCAGAAGCTGTTCGCAACGACGGGCAGCTTGCTTGGAGAAGCGTCCTACTGCGGTAGGTGGGTATACCTGAGTGGAGGACTGATGGTGCAGTGTAATTCCGAAATCAAAACAAGTCACGCAAGTCGCGATACACAAGACACAGCACTGAGCATTGTTAAGGTGGGGCACAGGCAAACCGCTGGGACACAGTGAAGCAAGTCAACCCGATAAGTGGACTGG
>JASAMZ010002602.1:0-101445 GCA_030248115.1 Linhomoeus sp. GSCO2_2
ACCAATTCTAGACGGCGCGATGACATTGTTCTTCAACTGATGAAATGAATAACTCATCGAGTTCAGACGATGCAATTACTGGATCCTCGCAAGGGCGCCGTTGCTCGCTCTCCGATGACGGCCAATCGACGAGACATTCGGGATAGCACGGCCTGTCCTATTGTGAGCAGCGCCTACGTCAGTTAGACGGCGCTCGGAGTGACTCGGATGCGGTCGCCGCCACTACTGAGGCGCCGGACGACGCTACTTCTCCAACTGCTGATGATCAACCTTCTGTCGCAACCCGGTAGGCGACTCACTTGCGCAACAACTCCTGAGAGAGCCCTAATTGGTGGCGGTTATTCAGGCTGCTTTCTGAAATGCTACGAATGCAACACGGAGAGCGAGAACTGCGCCAAGGGCAGCTGCCAGGCTCCTTCTGCATCAAGGCGAAAGGTGTGGCTCCTTCTTTCCGTTCAACTCTTGTTGAATCCCTTGGTTACAGTATCCCCTTCAGCGTCGGCCTTCGTGGTCAAGGGCTGCGTGACGGAGCAGAGCGCCAGAGCCCAAGGACTGATCAACGACACCTACAGTTACGCCAGCTACTTGTCATCGGGCGGCAAGCAGTGCCACCGTATCCGGAAGACCGTCGTAGCCATGGACGTGGTGCAATGCCTGTGCGTGGACAGCGACTACTGTAACGTCGGGACCACAATGTGGACTGGACCCCATCTGCTTACGCTGCTGACCTCTGTCTCCCTGTCGGCGCTGTCTTCGAGATACCTCTTTGGGTGATACTGTAATGGTACGGTAGAATCAGTCTATATGGCATGTATTTTGTTGCGAGATCCGCCACCTTTTACTGTGATATACCGCAAGCAACTTGCATGAGCACAGTCTATGTATAATAATGTACGTAGGTTTCTCATGTACGTGACAAGTAGCGTGATGTAGAGCAAGAGGCGTCACCGGAAACAGTAGACCGTGTAGAACAGCGTCTTTGTTGTTGTTGTTGTTGTCTGGAGAGAACCTGGAGGTTTGCCTTAGTGTTGATGGCGCAAATTGTATGTATGGGCTGACAATCGGTATGCGCGCGCCACGACGCACAACGAACGAGAGTGGGTCGTCCGCCGCTCACGTACATAGTCGCGCTCATGAAACGCACGCCGCCTAAACGGCGCAGGAATCCTAATCTTAGAACAACAGCGGTGTGCGGTTCTATGCGGATTGAGAAGACTGTTGAGACTGCTGCGCGCGCGACGCGTCGGCGGAAACCCCCATCCGTCAGGTGCGAGTCCCACTCTGCGTCTCCATCCATCTGCGCGTAAACAGTCCTGGAGAAACGTCTCAATATTCACTGCGCGTTGCCGTTATTGGAGTTACATACGTGAGATTCTCAAAATGACCGTCTCCTACGGTCCCAAGCTGCTGCTGAGCCTCTTCAAGTGGCGCGGCAGCCTCTGGAAGTCGATTCTGGTTGAGCTGCTGCTCTTCTGGCTGGTCTGGTACATAGTGTTCGTCGTCAACCAGTACTTGGCCTCGGGCGGCCTCAAGGGCCTGTCAGAGCTCTCCTGCCTGCTCAACAAGCACGTGCTGACGCTGCTGGCCGTGCCCCTCTCGCTCCTGCTCGCCCTCTACACGCACGAGCAGCTAGGTAGATGGTGGACCATGTACGAGCTCGTCCGCAAGCCGGACAAGCTAATGCTCACCACCTGCGCCTATCTGAGAGGAGAGACCTTCGACGCGGTGCGCCGAAATCGTTTCCTAGGCCCCTATAGGTCTAAGCAATCAACTTCAGTTGTTGTATGTGCATGTGAGTACATAGAGGAGGTTCTCTAGCACGCCTGGTCAAGAATTTCCCAGATGTGCAGGCGTTCTGATGTGTGCACTGCTCTGAATGTGAAACTGATGTTACACGCTCATGAATTTGCAGCTGCGACACAAGTTCTCTCGCTGGAGCAACCTGTACCTGGTGATCGTGTGGCGCAGCATCTCGTCCCGGACGCGCATGCGCTTCCCCACTCGGCGCCATCTGGTCGAAGGCGGCCTGATGACTGAAGCAGAGTTCGAACTCTGGGACACGACCACGAACGACCACGGCAGGACACTGATGCCTTCAGTCTGGATGATCAACCTGCTCAAGTGAGAATGTGGCACACTTGGAAGTACGGTACTTAGTTGCAGAAAGCGATCCGGCTTGTTACTATTTTGACTTCCAGGGAGTGCGCGGACCACCTGCCGTCGGACGTGTTCCACCGCGTGCTCAAGGAGATACTCGAACTGCAGGAGACCACGGCAAAGATGTACAACTACGTCTGGGTCAAGCTGCCGGTCTCGCTCACGCAGGTACATACGCAGCTGCAGACAGATATCACTCTGCGTACACACATAATGCATGCAATGTACCTACGTACAGTCTGAGTAAGTACGTGTCCAAGCCTCGGCACACATGGCGTTCTACGCATTATCTATCGGGAGGGTGGAAAGTAGATTAGACTGGTCTGTTGACGGGAACTTGGCGCACGATCAGAGCTGTTGCAGAGTACTTTCGTTTACATCAGAGCTTCTTCCACGTTGTAGCTGGTGACCGTCATGACGTACACCTACTACCTGGTGTGGTGTGCATCCTGACTCACCAGCCGACGCACCCCGACCGCAAACTGGCAGCGGCAGAGTGCGTCGGAGGCGACAACGAGTACATCAATCTCCACATCCCGCTCTTCAGCACAATTCAAGTGGTGCGTAC
This sequence comes from Linhomoeus sp. GSCO2_2, assembly GCA_030248115.1. Taxonomy (NCBI): domain Eukaryota; kingdom Metazoa; phylum Nematoda; class Chromadorea; order Monhysterida; family Linhomoeidae; genus Linhomoeus; species Linhomoeus sp. GSCO2_2. Next base: position 2,726 of record JASAMZ010002602.1, read on the forward strand.
ATTGAAGTTACCTAAGATACCTCGAATTAGTAGCCAGAACTATACATGTATGTAAGACACATGCGTGGCACTAGCGGTAACAATTGCATGTAGCCGTTGAGTTTGCAGATATTCTTCCTCGGCTGGCTGAAGGTGGCCCAGCACCTCGGGCATCCATACGGCGAAGAAGATGACGATTTCGGTTAGACGCTTCGATGTTTCGAAGCGAATGGAATATATCACGTATTCCTCCTAATTGTTCCAGAGATGAACTACCTGGTGGACAGGAACGTCTACGTGGCCCAGATGTGCATTGACGAGTACAACAGCATGCTGCCGACAGACTGCCAGCGGCCGGAGCTCGACAGCGACTACGCCAAGACTCGGCGCCTTCCTCACACCGTCGCCAGCGCCTCCATTCGCGTGAGTACAGAGTACGCACTTCACGGAACATTTTCGATGCCACTGGAACGGATGGAAGCGGCGTCAATTCATTTGTCGAATCGCCTTGCTGGAATCACGCGCTTCTTCAGGAGTCGGCGCCCAAGAACAAGATGAAGCGCGTCGCGTCCGGGATCACGGACGAACGGCGCGCCTTCCTCAGCCAGACGGAGTACGAGGAGATCCAGCTGAAGCACAAGGAGTCCCAGTTCCGCAAGCTCAGCAGCGCCGTCATGAGCCTCAAGCACCCTGGGCGCACCCAGTCGATGGCCGTCCTGCCCCGCCGAAGGTCGAAGGCCACGCCCTCCACCGACGCCGACGGCCAGCAGCAGCTGCCCACCATAAAAGTGGACGGCGCCGACGCTTCACACTCGTCGGTTCCCGAGAAGGGCCCGTCGACCGGCTCCCAGAAGAAGGCGCTGCCCATCAGCCCCCTCGCGCGCATGACCCACCTCAGCGACGAGTAGAATTTGACGAGTTCGTGTGTAGAATGCCCATGACCCGACAAATCACAAAGCGCGTATTGCGTCTCGCCCTCAAAACAATGGTGACACTTCCTAACGTTGGTACTTATTTTAGTGCCTACAGTGCAAGTAATACTTGTGCTCTGCTGGTGTGCCGTCAAGCGAGTCCAGGTTAGTAAGCTATCAAGGTAAGCAATGGGTATGCGTCCGGCTCACCACATCGTCGACCATAAGTCAATATAATTCAGTACTCATACATGTAAATGCCCTCTTGACGCTGCGCTAGGTTGGAAGTCAATTTAGTTGAAAGCCGTGTTCAATCTAGCGTGTTGTTGTGACTACCTACACAGCTTGTCTGTCGTCAAGTTGGCGGTTCAGTTTGCCGTCACTGTTCACTTGAATGATGAAAGTATGGTTGGTTTATGCTCCAGTTTGTGTGTCCCGTCATTAAATGTCGTCGATCATCTGTGCGTACAGTTTCTACTGCTGCTGTGGCGACAGGTCTCCGCGCAACGCAGTTTCAGTCTATCTGTTTTCGGGAAGGCGCACACCACTCGCTCGATGATTGGACGCAGGAACCGTTCATAACTGGCGCCCCCCTCCAATGGCGCATGGTGGGTCGCCTCCACAAGGGCAATGACGCATGGGCAGGCACAGTGAACGTTCTCCCATTCCCAAAGGTAGACCACCCTCACGAGTGCCTACAAGCCAACGGATTGCGTCCTGATTCTGGTCGATATTAGCACAAGCCCTGCTTGAAGAGCAGCCAAGATGAACAAGCGGCGCGCCAACATTCTCGCCGACTTCACCCAAAACACCTCGGCGCACGGATTTCTCAGCTTCTTCCTGGCAGCCGGGTTCTTCGGGCGGGTAAACGATGTGCTTGGAATATATGTCGGTAAATGTAGCAAATCTCAGAGTTTACGGTTGCAGGCGTTCTGGTTCATCGCTGTCTGCCTGGCGTGGATCGGCTGCATTCTTTCCATCTACGTCTCGGTCTACAAGTACTTTTCTTTCCCCACCAGCACGATGGTGCGCATACAGCACGCCTCGGACGCCCGCTTCCCGGCCGTCAGCCTCTGCAATCTCAACCCCATTCGAAAATCCGCTCTCATGGAGAATGTAAGCGCTGTGGAGATCAATGTCGGCAATAGTACTGTACCTCAGAATACCGTGAATACTCTGATAAACCGCCCCGCCCCTTCCCCATCTTCTGCGCCATCGTCCAGAAAGCAGAGGTCAAGATGGGGTGCTTATTGGAGTAGTTGCGATTACTGTAGTTCTCTGGAAAAGGCAACCGTGAATACTCTGATAAGCCCCCATCCCCTTCCCAATCTTCTGTGTCGTGGTCCAGAAGACGGAGCTCAAGAAAGGGTCTTATCGGAGTATTTACGGTTAGTGGCTGATACTTCAGGAAGCCATCGCCGACTTCGCGATGGAGCTGCGCGAGGTGAACATGACGAACGTGATCCACGACTGGGACGTCCACGAGGGCGTCATGGACAAGAATCCCGGCGACCACGAGGTGGTCAAGGAGGACGAGTTGAAGGCGGCCGCCTTCTACAACGCATACCAATTCCAAGTGCGATACTCGAAAGCTTTCGCAACTTTCCTCATGCGTGCACCATGTGACACGCCGGTTTTCTGGGCGTGTCCGCAGGTTCTTAGTTCTTCAGCCCATAGTCCCAACTCCAAGACTAAAGCAAGCAGACAATGAGCAAGCTTAAGTAGCATCGCGCTAACCCAAACAAAACCGGCGAGCGTGAGAAAGGGAAAGTGCGTGAAACACCGCGGAACAGACCAAAACACCACAGAGATCACTGGGAAACCAAAACAAACAGAAGCGCGCAATGAGATTCACCACGAGAATGTGAGAGCGCTGAGAGCGCCCGTCACATCTCCCCTTCCTTTGGGAAAAGCTAAGCTACCAAAGCTGAACCCTAGTACAGCAAGCATATAATTCCTAGAATATGCGGCCTTTCACTGTTCATGATCTTCTCTGCTGGATGGACGTGGCCGCTGCGTTGGTGGTGGCTCAGTTGGAAGCGTCCCTGTTGGAAACAGTCCTTGGAAGCGTCTGCCTGTCGACGTTCACTGGGGGATGGGTCCACAGAAGCGCATTGCTCGCGCTGACGAAGAAGCTCCTCTCAGGGGGAGCTGACCTGTAGCTCGCTGGGGCCGCTGTCGCCTCTCTCGGGCCGCTGTCGCCTCCACAGGAGCATCCACAGAACTGGGCCGCCGTCGCCGCTGCTGGGCCGCTGACACCCCTCACAGAATGGACCGCTGTCCCCTCGTGCCCTCTTGCACTTTGCTGCTTCTCCCTCATCCCGGGCGTGGCCGCGTAGCTGACTTGAAACTGGAAAGGTGACATGGTAACGCGCGCCACTGACGCCAACCTGTCGTGAGAGGGAGCCGTCCTTGCTTCTTGCGATGGCCAGGGGTATTCTCTGGACGCGTGATGTCGCCTGGCCTTGTTCTTCTTGCCCACAGCTTCCAACTGGCCAGTGAGTCTGGAGAAGGGATCCTACTGATGGGACCTAGACAGCCCCATCCTGTCTCGGACACCATTTTTGTGACACGCCGGTTTTCTGGGCGTGTCCGCAGGTTCTTAGTTCTTCAGCCCATAGTCCCAACTCCAAGACTAAAGCAAGCAGACAATGAGCAAGCTTAAGTAGCATCGCGCTAACCCAAACAAAACCGGCGAGCGTGAGAAAGGGAAAGTGCGTGAAACACCGCGGAACAGACCAAAACACCACAGAGATCACTGGGAAACCAAAACAAACAGAAGCGCGCAATGAGATTCACCACGAGAATGTGAGAGCGCTGAGAGCGCCCGTCACAACCACTTCTCCCACCACAGGTCAACTTCAAGAAGGACGGCCACCTGATGAAAGATATGCTGCTGCAGTGCAGCTTCGGCGGCCTCCAGTGCCATCCGAGGAACTTCAGTCGCTGGACCCACCCTACCTACGGCAACTGCTACACCATCTTCGTGCCGCAGACGGAGAGCTTGCTTCACAACGGCTGGAGTTGATACAGTATCCCCTTGCGTGCGTCATCGGCAATACAGTTGGCAATATTTTGATATACAAAGTGGTTTTGTATATTTTTTTGTATATTTCTTTGTATATTTTTTTGTATATATACATATACATATACAAAATACAAAGTTTTCGAAATAGACATATACATATACAAAACAAAGCAAATATACAAACTTTGTATTTTGTATATTTCTACCGTAATTTCATACTGTAACTGTGCAACTTCTTGCTAGAATATCGGTCCATTGACTGTCCAGAGTTCGCCAATATCCTACCTTGATATCGATGAGCATGTTTACATCATCTTCTATCTCAGAAGTGCAAATGCCTTCGATTGGATGGAGTGGGTTCTCGATCATTTTGCATTTGTGGTTATTGTTAGAGAGAGATAGGTACGTTCCTAGATTATGCAGACCAATGTTTCACTGTTTGAGTAATCCAACAAGTCTCTTTTAAAAAGCGGAGTGGTTTTGAGCTTTGAATTTCTACTGAGATTGTAGCAAGGCCGTTTCCGGTTTCGTGCAGCGTCTTTGACTCTCCTCGCGACTACACTTTTTGGAGAGGTCTTGCTACGCAACATTGGTATCGCTCGGGTTTAATTCTTTACACCAAGAAAATCATCTTTTCAGACTAAATTTAAAAAAAACACTGGAATCTAACGCAAAACTACAGGTTAATTGTGAGGTGAGCATGATTTGATGTTGGCTTGCAGTGAGCTCTTCAGCGATGTCAAGACCGCCGCTTTGCAACGCACGAGTGCCAAGATATAACAAACCAAAATCAGCAGTTTTCATCGCGTTTTGGTTACTGTAGCCCTCTCATTGACCTTTTGAAACTTTTTGTTGTCGGATTCTTGCTCAGGAGGTCGAGCGCTTTATTTTGATATGCGATTCGACAAGGTTCGATGAAGTTTTGACTTTTCGCGGACATTACTTAGGGATGCTGTAGCGCGCAATTTTTAAAACTTGTTATTATTTCGACGTCACAGTTCGCGAGAGTAGTCCGAGGGCTACCCGTCGATGTGTCGAACTCAACCCAGCGACGTCAGACAAGCGAGTTATTAAGCATGAATCAAGCGTGACGTTTTCAGTTTTCGACGCGTTTTAGTTACTGTAGCTCTCTGTTTAAACTTTTGAAACTTTTTGTTGTCGGATTCGTGCTCAGGAGCTCGAGCGCTTCACTTTGATATGCTATTTGACTAGCTTCGGTCAACTTTTGTCTTAAAATGGACCCCACTTTGGGATACTGTAGCGCGCGAGTTTGAAAACTTATTTCAGTTTTGAACACTCAGATGGCGAAAGTAGTCCGAGGGCTACCCGTCGATGTGTCGAACTCAACCCAGCGACGTCAGACAAGCGAGTTATTAAGCCCGAAGCAAGCGTGTCGTTTCCAGTTTTCGACGCGTTTTGGTTACTGTAGCTCTCTGTTTAAACTTTTGAAACTTCTTGTTGTCGGATTCGTGTTCAGGAGCTCGAGCGCTTCACTTTGATATGCGATTTGACCAGCTTCGGTCAACTTTTGTCTTAAAATGGACCCCACTTTGGGATACTGTAGCGCGCGAGTTTGAAAATTTATTTTTGGTTTGTCTACTCAGGTGGCTAGAGGAGTCCGCGGGCTACTCGCCGATGTCTCAAACTCCATCCCACGACGTCGGACGAGCGAGTTATTAATCCCGAAGCGAGCGTGACGTACGTACGCACGCACGTACGTACGCACACACGCACGCACGCCGAGCTCTTGATAGGGTTCGCTCGGCTGAGGCCGAGCGAAACAAAATGTAATCCAACAGAAGTGTGTTAAAGTTAGTCTGTCAACTTAGTCAGCTCTGCATACTTGCAGTTAATAAACGGTGTTTGCAAGAGTTAATGTAGGGCGCACTGTCTGAACTGTCCAAATCCATAAAGAATTTTAAAACATTTAAAGGTACGTAGAGCTATGGAAACAAGTCTGACGACCACCATCCTTCATGAATGAACCATACTGAGGTTGTGACATGTCATTTTACAAAGGTCCTGGTATTTTTGGATACGGTAGAAAAATATACAATATGCAAAGCATATACAAAGAAAAACTTTGTATATATATTTGTATATATACAAAATACAAAATACAAAAAAATTCGTTTGTATATATAGTATACATATACAAAATACAAAAAAAATTTCAGATATTGCCAACTGTAATCGGCAAAGGCGCTAGAATTTGATTGATGTACTGTAGACGGCGGCATTACGTGCACCGGAAACTTCATTGCTTCTTCACTGGAGAATGTGGTAGTCAATGGGCATCTTGGCGTTGTGAAGCAAGCTCCCAGGCCTTCCCCAACTTTGTGGGCCCATCGTTCGGTCTGCAGCTGACTCTCTTCGCCCAGGAGCACGAGTACCTTCCAGTTGTTGTGCCTGCAGTGGGATTCAGGGCGAGTTCAGTTCAATAATTTGTAAGAGAACTGGTACGGTCACTACATAATTCATGTTGATCTCAGATGCAAGTGCACCCTCCCGAATACGTTCCGCTGCCCGACGATTTGGGATTCACTGTGTCGCCGGGCTTCCATACGGCGGTCGCGGTGAAACAGGTGCGAATGCAACTCGAGGATCGCTTGGCAACAGGCGAAACGGATGAATCAAGCATCATGCCGACATACCAGAGTTTCAGCTGCATATCCAGCGTCAGCCAATGCCCTACGACTACATCGACTGCGGTCAGGATCACCAATCGAAGCGCCACAGACGCTCCGTCGCCATTCTGACAAAGTTGGCTTTCTTCTGCGAAAACAACACCTCCTCCTCACCCTAAAACCCCTTTCTCCGAGACACCTCATTCCCGTTGGCGTTGCAGTTGGTACCAGTTCGTGAAGGAGGGCAAGGTCGCGCAAATGAACTACACGAATCAGGCCTGCATGAAGGTGTGCTACCAGACCCACCTGCTGCGCCAGTGCAGCTGCGTAGACCCCGCCGTCAGCAGTTGGGAGCAGATGAAGAGGGCGGCCGCGTTGGGCGCCGTCAAAGAGGTTCCTCCAGCCTGCAGCCTCACCGACAAGAAGACACGCCAGTGCAGGCACCTGGTGCGGTAACAAAGTGTGGCTGGTGAATAGAGCGATGGTACAGTGTGGCCATACCCACAGTGCCTGTCGTACGCGACACAGGAGCGGCAAAGCGGAACTCGTTTGATCGGTGCGTCGTAATATTCGCGCCAAGCCAACTACCAAGAAGGTACAGTCGAAGGACCTAGACTGACTGACCAAAACTAAAACAAACCAGAGCTGGTTTTGAAGCACTCCATAAATACGTGCGCCGCTTCAGGTTCTCAAGGAGGTGATCAGGGAAGGCCTCTGCAACGCGACTTGTCCGCAGGCCTGCGACGAGCAGCACTACGAAGCGAAGGTAGGCGCAGCTTCTATAGAGCAGCGAAGTAGGATTTCACCCTATTCGTGCGCTTCGATTGAGGTGACAACGAGCGCCTGGCCCAGTCGGGCCTTCTATGAGTCGATGTCGGCGGCCTGGATGAAGCGCAACCCGCGTCTCCAAGAGGAGAAGCTGCCCTTCCAGAGGGCGCGCGAGCAGCTGGCCAGGGTCGAGGTATTTTTCGAGGTCGGCTTTTTCTCAAGAATTCCAACTACAGGGTGAGTCACGCTAAACCTACGGTGTTTGTGCGCCAATATCTCACTTTATGTCTGAGCGAATGAAACAATTTTTGGAGTGCTAATAGAAGATATCCTAGTGGTTCGTGTAAGATGGCCTTTGCGACACTGAAGTAACAGGCGACTTAATTCCAACCGGTTTCGGGCCCTCAACGGACCCTTCGTCAGGGATAACAGACATATCGACATATTGAGATATCAGTTGTCTGTTATCCTTGACGAAGGGTCCGTTGAGGGCCCGAAACCGGTTGGAATTAAGTCGCCTGTTACTTCAGTGTCGCAAAGGCCATCTTACACGAACCACTATGAATCCAAACGACACATCTTCCCAATCTGGACCACTCCATTCTTTCGAAGATATCCTAACTTAAACATGTGCAAAATTTTGTGTTGAGTGGTGGTGCCGTTCTTGAGATATGGGTTGGCAAAGAAGAATCGGCCAATTTCACTGCGCGTCAGCGCCAAAATTGGTACAAACCTATGGTCTTTGTGTGCTCATATCTGACGAGATACTAAACCAAATAAGCCGATATTCGCAGACCCTGTGCGAAACATTTAAACTTAGTGTTCCTGTGAATCTCGCGATTGTCGGCAAGAACATGTGAGAGCTACAACTGTTTACCCGGAATAACCATGTTTGTGCTGTTGGGCTTCGTGCCGCCATTTTGTGCAACCTAGATGGTTTGTCGGCACGACGGCTCCATAACAACAACTGCGATTGGCGCGATTTTTTCAGGGAATTTTACAGATACATCAAGCTATCTTGGTGCAAAATTTCATGCAAATCTGTTTGGTAAATTGCTACACATAACGCTTTCTACTGCCAATTTTTGAATTTTTGTTTGCCAACCCATATCTCAAGAACGGCACAACCAATCAACATGAAATTTTGCACATATTTAAGTTAGGATATCTTCTATTAGCACTCCAAAAATTGTTTCATTCGCTCGGACATAAAGTGAGATATTGGCGGGCAAACACCGTAGGTTTAGCGTGACTCACCCTGTACATAACAAATCCTATAGTTTCATATCATTCTGGGACTTAATTCTTTCAGGAGCTGAACTACGAGTCGGTGGTGGAGATACCGGCCATGTCTGAGAACGACCTCCTGACCAGCGTCGGCGGCATACTCGGCCTTCTGGCAGGCGTCAGCTTTCTGACTGTGAGGCAGAAGCGAGTTCTGGACTAACCATTAGAGTAATTCGCCAAAGATCTTTGTGTCCGTTGAAGCTGCTCGAGTTCCTGGAGCTAGTCCTTCGCCTGTTGTGGCCCTCATCTCGTCACGAAAACTCCGCCAGTCAGGCCGACAAAGGGAAACAACTACCGGTCGCCACGCATCGGCCGTCTACGATGTACGGCTCCAACATAGTGAAGAGCAACCCGTACATCTAGGCTTGCTTGAACTGTCCCTCATCCACCCATTCCAGCTACCGTATACCAACTGTGTGATGTTTGCCTACAGTTGCACTTGCGTCGGCCAATGCCTGTATGTACAGTGGGCGTGTCGCAATGCAAGTCAGAAGTTGCCTTGCCAATACAGCGAAAGGATACTGGATCAGCCCCCGATCGCGGGAATCGCCGTATGGGCGCGCCTCAAAATAAACACAGTCAACGTCGCATGAGAGCGAGCACGAAGGGCGGCCGGCGGCGATCGCGAACTCCTCGCCTCCCTCCCCCCCCCCCCCCCGCAATTCAACGTCTTTCTCCCTGAAGAATTCTCCCTCTTTCACTTTCGGCGCGCGATCGGCTGGGATATCCGGCGGCGCGAAGACGCGGGTCAGCGCGCCTCCCGCTCGGCGCGCGCGAAAGGTGCAGTATTTCATTCGAGACGTCTAGTTCTTGCCCACTCGCCTGCCGGCCATCACCCGTCGCGCCGTCGTCGTCGTTAAACTTGGCCTTGTCCGACTGTCACTCAGTCCGTCGCGCGTCAGATTAAGATTATACGAGAGGGGGAATGATGGCGATGACGAGGACGACGCCGAAACTCCGGTCGATGCTGATCGCTGCCGTTCCTTTTCTACTGCTGCTTCAATGTCCTAGAAAGGGCAGAACTGCGGCCATCACTGAAGAGAGCGGCTTCAGCTGCACCGCTCGCCGAACGCTCAGTCTAAATCGCGAGGTCCACGGTCCGCCACACACCAACGACCCTCCCTTTGAGGTCAAGATTCTCGACTCGGAGAAGAATGTCGTCAGCATGTACACTCCTGGACAGGTGTATACTGGTGAGTGACGCACTGACACACAGCACAGGTACATACAAGTAGATGCATACGGTACCTATGTAGTTGGGGATTTTCCTGTTTACAAGCATCCTGTTTTGCAGAAAGCCATCACAGAGGAATAAACTGACAAACAGACCGACCATTTTCACGCTTCACTTCTTCCTTTATTCGTTCAGTCCAAGTCAGCGGCTACATCCACTTCAAGGGGCTGATGATGCAGCCCAGATTGGCCAACGAAGATCGCATGGTTTTCGGCCACATGACTGGAGGCTACTTCATCGAAGAGCCCGTCAAGTGGCGTCTGTTTGGCATTCGTTACATGGACTGTCCCTACTTTGGTCAGCCCACGCGCTTCTGGGGAGACACCATCACGCATCGTAACACCAAGAAGAAGTTTGTGGTCAAGGTCAAGTGGTCGGCCAACCGGGATGAGGGTCCAATTCAGTTTCTGTGAGATTCGTTGTTCTTGAAATCGTCGTCGTCGTCGTTATCGTCGTCTTCGTTATCGTCGTCGTCGTTATCGTCGCCGTCGTCGTCGTCGTCGTTATCGTCGTCGTCGTTATCGTCGTCGTCGTCGTCGTCGTTATCGTCGTCGTCAGCGTCGTTGTCGTCGCCGTCGTCGTCGTCGTCGTCGTCGTCGTCGTCGTCGTCGTCGTCGTCGTCGTCGTCGTCGTCGTCGTCGTCGTCGTCGTCGTCGTCGTCGTCGTCGTCGTCGTCGTCGTCGTCGTCGTCGTCGTCGTCGTCGTCGTCGTCGTCGTCGTCGTCGTCGTCGTCGTCGTCGTCGTCGCCTCCAACAAAATTCAATCCCTTGAGGTTCACGCTCTTGCATCTGAACGACGTCTATTGGGAGAGGTGGGCGCCGGCGAGCGGCTTCATCCTGCCCGACATGAATCCGTTCACGCATCCAACCACAACGTTCATTCCACCGCGTACATTGGCGCCCCTGGCTACCGCTAAGCACCCTCTACTGCGAGAGCTGGAAGAGGCTCACCTCGTGGACAAAGCGGTGAAAGAGTCTGCTTCTGCAGCAACTACAGTGATAACGGCGCTGACCACAACAACGACGACGTCGACGACCACCACGACAACGACAACTCCAGAAGGTAGTCACAGCTTGAGCACCGCCGGCGATGGCTGGGTGGCGATCACGGGAAGACTGAGGGGAACTACATCAGTGGGAGAGGCCGATATCGACCATGCTGTAACTACCAAAGCGACGACAGCAGCAATCACTATACAACACCATGAAATCACATCGAACCCCGAATCCGTGACTTCGAGCAGAAGTAGACTGGTGACCTTCAGTAAGACAAGGACGCCGACCGGGGAAGGGCCGAGAACTACAACTGACGGAGATCCCTTCGGTCGAGCGTCGCTAGAGTTTGCACGTTTCCATAACTTTCTAAGTAGACTCTAAAGTGTACAGTACAATATGCGGTATGCTGATAGAGCATGTGGGACAGACCATGACAGTGAATATCGTGATGGGGGTCAGGATAAAGCGCCGATTGTACAACCACTTTCAGTCAACCCTTGCGACTCACAACCTTGCATGAACGGTGGTAGCTGCGAGACCGACGGCGAAGACTACTACTGCACCTGCACCGACCAGTGGAGCGGCCAGTCCTGCGAACGTGCGTTTGTGCCCACTTCTTGTTCATTGATGGTGTCGCTTCTACCAAAGTTTCCCATTCAGAATTCAACTTCTGCATCAACAACAAGTGTCAGAACGGCGCCATCTGTCGCAACGCCATCAACCGTTATTCCTGCATGTGCGAGCACAACCGATTCGTTGGAGAGCATTGCGAACGTGAGTGCCGCCTTGCAATGCCTTCTATGTACATAATGCAGGCGGACTGCACAGAAATCAATAGCGAAAGAGCTAAACATCGGCCGCGGTTATGAATTAGAGTCATTCCTGTGTGCGCCCTTCCAAACCACCAATTTGGCTGCAACCGTGCGCGCTCATTTGGACAAATCCTGCCGCCGCCAATTGGTAATTGCAGAGGAGTGCCCAGAAGACTTCTGCAAGAACGACGGCGTCTGCACACTGTTAGAGGACGGTCGTATGGGTTGCAGTTGCAAACCCGGCACAACCGGCTATTTCTGCGGCGAATTCGTCAACGAGTGCGCCACGAGCCCGTGCAAGAACGACGCCTGGTGTGTCGACCTTTTCAACGACTACCGCTGTGACTGCAGGCCAGGATGGATGGGAAGGACGTGCGAGAGTGAGAAAGTGCCAATTTGAGGGAGATATTGCAGGCGCCGCCAGTGAAAAAATGGCCCAATTTTAGGGCCTTGCCGCGACGTTTACAAGAGCTGCAATCGGTGGGGCCGCCAGAGGCAATGCGAACTCATGAGGGAGAGGACCGACTTCTTTGACATCAACTGTGCCATCACCTGCGACCAGTGCGTGCAGACCAACGTCAGCACAGGTGCTGCTAGGAAATGATGACGACGCCCCCAACGACGCCAAGCGTTATTGTGAACTTTAGCGCACATGTCGGCCACCCCTCTGCCGCCGGCGCTAGAGCCCTTCGAGTGGCTGATCGGCGAGTGGAGCACCACATCCGAGACTAACGTCCACTTCCCGTTCGACTTCGCCAGACCCATCGACATGTACCACCACAAGCTGACTTTTAGCGTGGCCGACGTCATCATGTTCGGCACGCCGGCCATCAACTTCACGTCTGCACCGCTCCAACACTTACGTGTGGCCGACTGCTTGCGTCTTTAATTCATCCAGGAGCCCTTCAGGTCTGTTGCCGTGAACGTCAACAATCCCCGCTGGGACGTTCAGACGCGGTCGGGCTTCCTGACGATTCGGCCCAAGCCCAAGGACCGTCAAGTCGCCGCTCTCATGTCGACGGGGAACGACGGTAGTTAATGTACTCGCTATGCGACAAAGAAGGCCTGACGTTGCCTCGTTTCAGCGTTGACCCTCATAGAGGAAGGCCCAATCCACGCGCAGAACAAGACGTTGAGGCTGGAGGTGGTCGACTGGTTCGCATTGCCCTTCGTCCACAACAAAGTGGCCGAGATGGTGACTCAATGCACCCATTCAAGTTGGGAACACTCTTCAAAGGAAGATTTTCATTTCAGTACCAGAGGACATACTCATTGGAGGGAGGCCTGCTCAAGGAGCAGGTGGACAAGATCCAACCCATGGGGTTACGATTCAGCTACGCGACAAAGACATTCGAGAAAGTCAGAACATTCAACTACCTGTGAGCAGAATTGTTCCATTCGATTTCTCTTTCTATCTTGCTAGAACTGTCGCGTAGCTGGTGATCAGGTGCTCCCGTAGTTGCCGGTATAGCTGGGTTTCTGGGTTGGTGGCAAGTGTCGCATCTGTCGGTCTTGGTGACGATGCGGAAATATAACATGCGCTTCCCAATCAACACAACACAACAATTGAGAGGTCATGGAAGATAACAAGTAGAGACCAAATACAGAGTAGGTAACAAGGTCATCAGCAACTATAGCATCCTAATTGTGACCACATAGAGTTCTTCACACTCTCTTCTACCGTGAGCGTGTACAATGGGTAATGAGTGTGGCACTACAAACAGCTCATATCGCACTGTATCCCTGCCTGACGGACGCAAACATTCTCAGTCTACGGAAGTGACAACGCAGAGTGGAATGAAAGCCTAGGTGGGCGATATATTCGGTCGGTCTACAAGCTCCCGTGCAGCTGCTTGAAGTGAGCGACCATCCGGTCAGTCAGAGGGGCATTGGGCCTATTCTTGTGACGTTCCAGAAGGAACTTGCTGAAACCCAACAAGGAAATCGTTCCATTAATTTCAAGCAATACAAATTCCCCAATAAAACTCGTCACCGTCCAGCCTCGATGTGAGCCTTTTCCGGGGACATTGTGCAGCTGTGGATCACCAGTTGGTCAAAGATGTCCCTCTGAATTGCCAAGTCGCTTCAACCCAACAGTTCACCTCCTATCAGAGGAAGCAGTGGGGCCAAACCTGGGCGTTGCTTCCACCGATGCGCACGAGGTCCTGAATCGCCACCAGGCTGTTTTCCGCGGCGCCCTTGTAATCTTTATTGTTGTAGGCCTCGAGGGCGGCGCAGGCCGGTAGGCCCCACTTCCTGCAGATGTCCACGTTGTCCCCTTTGGCCGTGCTGAAGTTCGGAATTTCTTTCGATAATCCGTAGTCTGTACAATGTTTACAATCAGAACCCACTCGATATAATCCTGCATGGACTGGTGGGCCTTCTGGATGTCGTCTGGGTCATTCTTGCCCAGAACGCTCATGCGCATCATGACGTCGTTGAAGGTCAGGATGTGGTCGTCAAGATGAGGCTCACAGATGTCGTAGAGGGGCGCCCAGCGGTCCCCAACGTTGACGCCTTCCAGGGGTACAAGGGACAGTTCAGCACCCGCACTGTTCCAACAACCTTCGCATGAACAAACGTGCGAAGGTACAAGTTACAGTACAGCACAGTACATGCGATCAACGCGAACGTCGGCTTCACATTGGTCGACGCCTGTGGCGTCACATTCAACTGCAGGCATATTGGTGCCTTCCGATACAACAGTGCAACAGCTCTAAATGTAGGTACATACAGTAGCACCTTCCAACTCAAGGCGGTAGAGGAGGGAGCAGGCGTCGACGATGTCTAGCAAAGCTCCCGACTGAACGCGCTTGCCGCACTCCCTGTCGTAGATGCCGAGGGCGACGTCGTACTCGGCCTTCTCGATGTGGTAGACGGCCCAGTGCCAGAAGTTGTGACAGGCCAGCATGCCACAGGGCTGCGCAGGAAGTGAAGGAAGGTGATAATTCACATCAGAAGGTCCCAAGCAGCTACATGTACTACATACCTCCCAGTCCTTGACGGTGCCACTCATGGCGCGAATGCCCTCGGGGTAGCGTACGGTCATCTCGTAGACGTGGGCAAGGGCGTGCGTGGCCCAGGCGTCCTGCCTCTGCATACTCAGCGCCTGCCAAAGAGATTTGGATTATATCCCAGACGAATAGAGACGCCGAACGAAGCGCCAACCTCTTTGCCGGCCTTCTCCGCCAAGTCAAACTGGTTGTTCTCCTCGTACCCGAAGGAGATCATTCCGTACAGCCAGCTGACATGAAGAAAAGTGTATTGAGCCTTCGTCGTCGCCTGTCTTCCCTTGTGTATTCTGTGCCAAGCTACCGCATGTACCTGTAGAGCGGGTTGTCCTTCTTCCATTTCGGCAGGACGCGCCCGATACTGTCGCGGATCTCGGGCAGATGTCCGCGGTAGAAGTAAGCGTCGTGGGCCAGCTTCAAGGCCAGCATGTCCGTGGGGTGGTCGGCCAGGATCTTCTCCCACGTGTCGCAGGCGTCCACGACGAATCTATGATGCGCGTACAGAAATACGGTAGGCATACTATAGTACAGACACTAGACAAGGTACTGTAGCCAACCCATCGGCGAACTGCTTGACGGCCTTCACGTGCAGCTTCTCCCTGGCGTTGGACTGATCGGGCGCGGCGGCGACCTGGGCCACGAGGTCGTCGATATCCTTCGCGAACTGCTGGTCGCGACGGGTGGTCCTGCCGGTCGCGATCAGGTCCACGCCGTAAGTCAAGGCTTTGCCCATTACTGAAGGTAGTAGCAGACCCATACGTTAAATCTTCATTAGAATTTGGAGGCCGAATAGTCATAATTGATAAGCTGTGGGATGCAATGCCTACAATGTCTACAATGCTACACATATGGGACAATGAATGCGCCTCATTCCATTACATTCCATTACATAAATACCTTTACACTACATTGCATTACATAAATACCTATGCACTACATATCATTTCCTATCATTACATACTTGCACTATTGCACTAGAGTACCATCCATACATACCTCACGATACCCGGCACTGTGCGTACATAAGAGACACTGTACATATGTATTTGTTGGTGCTGTGTTAGTGTACTATTTGGAACGAGGGACCTTCGAGGGACGTAGATCGCTTACCAAAGTCGTTGTCTGCGACCATCATGTCGGCGAGCGTCTTCTCAATGCCGCCCAGTTGATCCGACTCGATCCAAGTGACGTACTGGCGGAGGGTGGCGTCGAAGAGCCGACAAGCCTCGGACGACGTCGTCGACATCGCCAGGCCTTCATCGCGCCAGGCCTGTCGGCGACGAAGTGCAAGTACATAGTTTTTTGAACGCGACGCGTCGGAGAGTCATTAAACTGCCGTCACCTGACAGTCGCGCAAGTTTTCCGAGCACCACGCCATCTCCGACACTCGTCAGCCACCGGGGCCGTGCAACGCCAACCGTGAGAACGTCCCGCGCGGACCTGATTTCGAAGTTGAGAAGACCTTGGCGCGCTTCATGTCGCGAACGTAAACATTTTGGCACCGGAGCGCGCCCCACTCGCCGCCCTAACCCTAATTCACCTTAATTCGGCCATGAAATTGGCAGTGGGACGCGAAGTTGGCAAATTGGCACGTGGGCAGCGAATAGAACCGGTTCGAGGCCAATGGGAAAGTGGGGCGCGCACGATACATTTTACACGGTCGATTGCGGAAGAACAAGACGCATGGGATGGAGTTGGCGCCGTGTGGCGCCGACAAGTCGCGGCTCCAGACGAAAGAGAAGCAGCGGGCGACGGCGGCGGGCGGCGGAGGCGGCGGAGGCGGCGGCGGTGGCGACGACGCAAAGTTGCGGTTCGCTGTCAAAGCGGTGGCCCAGTCGTAATTCTTTTTCTGGGAAAGCGCCCACTTCCCGAGAGGCGCCGACCGCCGTCCTGCAAAAAGTTTTTTCACCGCTGTCTGTCTAGGCGCCGGCCGGCCACCGTGTGGAGAGAAGGACGAGCGGAAGAAGAAAGACATTGAACGGCGACGGCCGAGGAACACGACGGGCGGACGGCGGACGCACTGACCTCGGGCCGACCCGCCGCCTGCTGGCCGGGCGAGAGATTCATTCATCTCCTCGAGAGTCTCCAGCGACAATTTACAACTCCGCAGCGATGGCCGCCCGACTGTGGCGAGGAGCAGCGACTTCGGGAGCTCTGCTGACGGCGCTACTGCTTCTGCAGCTGCCCTCCGGCGCAGTTGGGGCCGCCGGCTGCCACCCCCTGGACCACGAGGCCTGCGACGAGGTGTGCAAGCGGGACAACCTCTGGTATGGCCACTGCGTCGTCTGGGACGGCGCCACCTTCGAGTGCCGCTGCTTCGACTATCGGAAGCCGCTGGCCGGCTCCGTCTGCCGACACAAGCAGCTCGACTGCATGGAGCGCTGCGTGAAGCGCGGCCACAGTTTCGGCGGCTACTGCTACCCCCACCCCGTGGACGAGAAGCCGCAGGGGGACGCGCGCTGTCGCTGCTTCGAAGACGTCCCTTTCGCTAAAGAAGACTGGACCGAGCAGGGACGGGACGACTCCAAGAGGAGGAGGAAGAGACTGGCTCGCAAGACGACATGAAGTTCAGAGAGAAAGGACATATTATAGGAGGGCGAGAAAGGCAGACAAGGAAGGATCTGCGAACGAGCATCTCTCACATCTCTCACTGTATTACCAAATGCGCCGACAAGGCGATTCACATACATCGCCTAACTGCCGCGACGATTGTACAGGTGTAACGTCTATCGCTGGGCCATCTCATTAGCGCCAAGGGTCAGCTAATTTGTTGGTGGATTGGTATCAGTCAGGAATACCGCGAAAGGGTGGTGGTGGTGCGTTGTGAAGGTGACGCCTACTTAATATGAAATGGTACTGCACTGCGAACACGCGTGATCCGTACACTAATTGTGCCTAATTGTTACGGTTTCAAAACGACTGGCGACGAGTGACGATGATGGTATCTACTGCGCGATAATCTTGTAATGAAGGTATGATATTTTGCAAAAGGATCGCAGAGTTGTGCAAACCTCCCTAACAGTACATCCATCTGCCTACTTACCAGCAGTTGAACAGAACCCTTTCCAGGCTAACAATAGCAAGACCTTGCAAAACAACTTATGACAAGTTCCGCATGTTTCAGTTCGGTGCATACCGAAAATAGGCACGCGACGGATTCAAACCGGAATCCAAACGACGGTTGAAACATGTCCGCTGCCGGGAAGCGCCCGTCCGGCGCCGTCCGCAGTGGCAGCTGCGCGTGCGGCGGCGCCGGCAGCGACGATTCACACACAGGCCGGCAAACGTGACTTTGAGAGTCGGGAGACGCGCCGCGGCGCCTTATCATTCAATCCGGGCGACGACGACGGCCCCGGAGTTGCAATACCGCCAGACTGACGGAAAGTCGAGTATGCGAGTGCAACATCGCCAGATTGCGGCGACGGACAACCCGAACGCTTCGGCGCTACTTAGCGCACCTTGGCGGACGGCATTCTATCCCTGTCGTGTCGTTGCCACAGAAACACGGCGCGCCACCTAACAGCCGCCGTCACACGCGAAACTAAACACTGGACAGACGAGCGGCCGGCGAAGAGTCGGTGTTGCATGCGCGAGCGCGTTTATGAGTGGGCACAACGAGATAAACACTGCGCGCCGTCTCTTTTGAAGGTCAATTCAGCACAGCAGATTAGAAGAGATGCATGCATTCCAATCCAACCAACACATGCAACGGCCTACAACATTACCTACCCGTAGACGGCGCTATCACAGATACCAAGTGAATGCAGCAAGGCGCAACACTGCTCCAAGAGAAGCCTGCACTTCTCGCTCAGCTCCGGCAGCTTCACAGACACCAAGTGGTCGAACTTTCGGCCGTCGCCCTCCACTTCTACCGTATCCAATGGACCGATGGCGGCCTCCAGCTCCTCCCCAAGAAACAGCTCCATATCTTCCACGTTGAAAGGGCGCGACATTGCGGAAGACGACGCGGCAGGAGTGGGAGCAATGGAGCAGCTGGTGGTAGCTGCGCAGTTCCAGTACTGCAGAGTCAGAGCCTCTAGTTGTTGTAGCAACGCTTGAATAGACGACGTCTGATCGGCTGAGAGTTGTCGCAGGGAAAGCATCGCCGACAGGCAACCTGTAACATAGGACGTGGGATAGTGTCTAGTGAAGCAAACCCTAGCAAGAAACTATTTAGTAACAGCTCCAAACAGCGCCAAACAGCTCCAGAACATTTTGTGACTATCAGAGCAGTCTCACACCTTGTCTGTGTTTGCGCCTGCTTCTAGTGCAGCCGATATCAGCTTTGGCACAATTGCAGACAATGATTGTTTCGTTGTAACCGCGCTACTACAGCACTGCTTCCGTTCTGTACCGTACCTTTCGCTCTGCCCAGCCGTCTCAGCTGCAGGGCCACCGCTTCCGATCCCATGGCCATGTCGAATCCGCTCTGCGTATCGGCGTCCTCGTTGCGCATTCGCGCCTCCCTCTGCTCGGCCGTCAGACACTTTCTCTCCTCCCTCTGGCGCGTCAGCTCGTCTAGCAGGCGGTCGGCGTCCACTCGGGAAGCGGTAGCGCCGAGCTCCGATTCTTCCAGGAAGTCCGCCATAAAAGAGCAGCGATTCAATAGTTGACGATGCCAGAAGGGCTCTTAGAAGCTTCTCGGTAGACCCGAATGTACTTCCAGGCGGAGCGCAGGCGCCGCTGCACGAAGGATTCCACGAAGCGCTCTTTGCAGAGTGTGTCGACGTCGCTTCCTCCCAGCCTTCTCAAGAACTCCAGAGCGAAGTCGAAACAGTTCCAGTCGCGTTCGTGGTAGCTCTGTGATGAGAATCGAGCTTTAGACGAGCTCAGGTGTTCCAGAATGGTTTGCCAGTTATTTGAGTGACAGTAGTTTTCCAATGGCAGGACGCAGAGGCAACTTTGCCAGCCTTCAGTTTCGGCGACCACTCCACGCTCGTCAAAGGAGTGAACCACTGCTGCGGAATCGACTATTCCAACGTGGAGATTGTCGCCCGGCCGGTAGTCTCTACAAAAGTTATCAAGGAAGTTCCTTACCTATACCTACACGAGTCGAAATCGAATGCGTAGCGCTCACTTGAGAAACGTCCCAATAGTTGGCTTGACCAGAACACTGCCAAGCGAAGAATCCGAATTTGCGACGAACGGCGACGGTACCACTACACTTTCTTCAGCTGGGGCCAATTTGTGGCAATTTCCACAGAGGATGGAAGTTTGCTGCTTTAGAAAGAACAGTTTCGCTTGGCAAGTGCATTCGCACAAGCGCAGCGTCATCACCTGCACAAGATTACAGTCGTTTACTGAACGATCCAATAATTGCATTCAGGACAACTGGCCAAAATTTACCAAATTTTCCAAAGCGGTCACACTGCCTTTGAACAAATAGTTTACTACACAACTGTTTGCATCACGCATCGATGACAGCAATAGACACAGCAAAGCGGGTAGGTATGACACGCAAAGAAGCGGATATGACTAAGACTGGTACGTTCGAACCAAATTTGAAAGAATTTTGTACATAGCACACGGTCTAGACGGCAAAGAGGTTACAAATCGCGAGCGAGAGGACGAGCGCCATATTATCAAAGTGAGTTCACAATGGGGAATGAGATACCAAACTTCATTTCCAGGCTACCATACACCTATGCGTTCTGGCGTTTGCTACAGTATGCCCAGCTGAGACAAAGGGAAGAGCGATGATAAAGCCATTGCTTGAAGTAATCAATGTAGAGGTTAGGGAAGGGAACCAGACAAGATGCAAACTGCGTCATATTAACGTCCTCTACACAATTGCTATTACAACAGCTGGAAGCCTTCTCAGCGATGCTGCTGCTGCTGCAACTGCAGCTGCTGTCCGGCGGCTGTGTTGGGCGCGGGCGACTGCTGCGCCGCGCGCCTTCGCTGGCGCTCAAAACGGCGCTCCATTTCCTCCAGAAGGCGCGGGGTGTAGCGCACCACCAACTTGACCGTGCCACGGGCGTTCTTCAGCAGGTCAACAGCCTTCTCGTGACACTCCGCTTCCACGTTCTGTGGAAATGGAGAGAGTGAGAGGCACAATAGGTGCGATAGGTCGTGAGGCTAGGGAAAGGGAGTTAGTAGGTCGGGTTTTGGGGATTTGGGTACCGAGAACAAGAATCGCGTTTCTGGAGCTCCTCAAACAGCCACAAGTACCAATATGGTTAAAAATTCCCATAAACCCAAAGCAAATTGCACCAAATTGACTAAAAGTGGTGGAAAATAGAGCAGCAGATAAGCGACCTGAAGTCAGCAAATTCTTACTGACTTCAGGTCGATTTTTGGAAAATTTCCTGACTTTTAGGGGGGACGACGAGCACTACTGCACGCACGCACCACTCCGTTGACGGCGATGAGCTGGTCGCCCCTCTTGAGTCCGCCGTGTCTGTCGGCCACTCCGCCGGGGATGATCCGGGAGATGTAGATGGGGCTGTTCTGCTCCTTCCCTCCCATCACGTTGAAGCCCAGACCCTCGTCCGTCTTCGGCAACTCCACCACTCTTGGGTGGGCGTGACCTTCGGCGGCGGCGAAGGCGGCTACTGTAGCTTTGGCCGTCGCATTCGCCCGCACCTGCGCAAGTTACTGTAGAACTACCGAGGGTCGGAATCGAGCTATTTTGGATTGAGACTGAGCAAACAAACCTCTGCATTGGCCTCGATGTCGATGGTGTCGTAGACGTGCTCGTACACTTCGCGAACGGAGTTGAAGAAGTCGCTCTGCAGCACCTTCTGCAGCGCCGCCAACTTCGGCGACGTCAGCTCACCGCCTGTGCGGAAGGAAGACGGCCTTTGCTTCGCGAATCAGCGCTACTTGCAAAAGTACATTCTTTCGATTCGACTAGCGTTTAACGAACTCACTCTTCTGCAAGTAGTCCAGGAGCTCGACCGCTCTGGCGACATCTGAACGCGACTACGCACCTTGTATCTCGACGTACAGCATACGAGAAACAAGTCCACAAATCGACCCAAACCTTGTTCCAACGAGAGCTGCTCTGAACTCGACATCTTACCATTCGACCGTCGCTAGGTATACTACGCCCGCCCAGAATCAAAGTTCAATCAAAGGCTCATTTCTGTTATGTGTTCGAAACTTTCTGATCGGTTTTCGCCGAAGAGTGGCTCCTTCCCACTACTGCCAAAGTTATCTACGGCTTCCCGTTTCACTTTCCAGGCTTTGCTAACTCAACCATTCGCGTCGAAGATAACTTGCAGAAACTGCTTTAGAAATTGCTCAATATAACACAGTGCGTACTTGTCGCGTTCAAAGAAGGGCGTCTTTTGGGTTAAATTGGTGTATATTGACTGACGGCAGTAAATCAAACTACGATGGCTAAAACACAAACAATCGAATATTAAACATTCTGGATTGAGCCGCGACATTCTTGAATTTGAAGGCAGATGGCACTCGTTGACGGGATCAAAAGAAGAAGCAAGGAGCTGCATCACCCGCCACACTCCAAGTCCACTCCCTCCCCCCTCTCCCCCCCACCCCCCCCCCCCCCCAAATGGGTCAGCCTCAGAGAGAGAAATTTCCTTGGTGCGGACGCAGCAAGTATGTATTTCCTGGCTAACAAGCTCCGGTATTAAAAAGTTGAGTTTGTATTCTGACTGACTTTGTAAAGAGTTGAGTTCTTTCTGCAGAGAGTGCGAGAGTTCATCGCCCGCACGCTCCGCTTCATGAGCCCCCGCTTCGCAAGAGGGTATTGCATAGCAATATTGATTTCGCCCGCGATTTGGCTTTTAGAGCAAGAGCATCCCTCTTTCAAGCAACGTTTTAAAACAAAGTAACAAAAACTTGTAAAAGTTTTGGCAAACAATTGACAGAGCACAAAACAGCGCACTACGAGCAATCAAACCGTGTCGCACTTCTGCATGTAGCAAGCAGCGATCTTAGTCTTAGAATATCGAGAATGGCGTTTTCTGCGGTGTGTCCTTGCGTTATTGAAAATTTATTGCTGCCGCGTGCAAGTGCACGCCGAGAGCTTTCACCTGACGTGTCGATTGCCACTCTACGACGTAAGACGAGCGAGTTAGAGCCGTTTTGTGCTTTTGCACCTTCGAGTTACTGTAACTTGCGAAATTCAAACTTTTGAGTTTCGGCCAATGGGAGAGCAAATGATCAGTGAGTCGGGAGCTATCCAAAAAGCTCGAGATCGTCTCTCTACGACGCAAGTTGAGCGTGTTAGAGCGACTTCAGCGTCAAAATGCCGAGAATGGCGTTTTACGCGGTGCGTGTTTGCGTAATTTAAAAAACTTTTGCAGACGCATGAAAGAAAACGTCGAGAGCTTTCACCTGACGTGTGGCTTGCCACTCTACGACGTAAGACGAGCGAGTTAGAGCCGTTTTGTGCTTTTGCACCTTCGAGTTACTGTAGCTCGCGAAATCCAAACTTTTGAGTTGCGACCAATGGGAGAACAAATGATCAGTTAGTCGGAAGCTATCCAAAAAGCTCGAGATCGTCTCTCTACGACGCAAGTTGAGCGCTTTAGAGCGATTTTAGCGTCAAAATGAAGAAAATGGCGTTTTCTGCGGTGCGTGTTTGCGTAATTGAAAAACTTTTGCAGACGCATGAAAGAACACGTCGAGAGCTTTCACCTGACGTGTCGATTTCGGTTCTACGACGTAACACGAGCGAGCTAGGGCCGTTTTGCGTTTTGACCTTCGGGTTACTGTAGCGCGCGCAATTCAAACTTTTCAATTTCGAAACCTCTTAGCGGAATGATCAGTGAGTCGAGACCTATCCGTGGAGCCCAAGATCTCCGCTCTACGACTTTCCAACGCCGAGATCCGAGAGCGTTACGCACGTACGCACGTACGTACGCACGCACGCACGCCGAGCTCTCGTATAGTCTCGCCCGCCTGAGGGCGGGCGAAAAAATGGTGGACCACAGAAAAATCGGTACGGACCACAGAAAAATCGGTACGGACCACAAAAAAATGGGTATTCGCGCAGAAAATGGGTACTTGCACAGAAAAATGGGTATTCGCACAGAAAAATGGGTATTCGCACAGAAAATGGGTACTTGCACAGAATAATGGGTATTCGCACAGAAAAATGGGTATTCGCACAGAAAAATGGGTATTCGCACAGAACAATGGATACTTGCACAGAAACGCGATAATATCTCAACAGACTCAGGCTCAAGCGTTCGCTCTGGCTTAGGCTAAGGCTTAGGCTTAGGCTCAGGTCTACGATCTCCTCCTGCTCAGGCCTACAATCTCCGCCAAGCCTACGATCTCCTCCTGCTCAGGTCTACGATCTCCCCCTAGCCTGCGATCTCCTCCTGCTCAGGTCTACAATCTCCACCTAGCCTACGATCTCCTCCTGCTCAGGCCTACGATCTCCGCCTAGCCTACGATCTCCTCCTGCTCAGGCCTACGATCTCCGCCTAGCCTACGATCTCCTCCTGCTCAGGCCTACGATCTCCGCCTAGCCTACGATCTCCTCCTGCTCAGGCCTACGATCTCCGCCTAGCCTACGATCTCCTCCTGCTCAGGCCTACGATCTCCGCCTAGCCTACGATCTCCTCCTGCTCAGGCCTACGATCTCCACCTAGCCTACGATCTCCTCCTGCTCAGGCCTGCGATCTCCGCCTAGCCTACGATCTCCTCCTGCTCAGGCCTACGATCTCCGCCTAGCCTACGATCTCCTCCTGCTCAGGCCTGCGTTCTCCGCCTGGCCTACGATCTCCTCCTGCTCAGGCCTACGATCTCCGCCTAGCCTACGATCTCCCCCTGCTCAGGCTTACGATCTCCGCCTAGCCTACGATCTCCTCCTGCTCAGGCCTACGATCTCCGCCTAGCCTACGATCTCCTCCTGCTCAGGCCTACAATCTCCGCCTAGCCTACGATCTCCTCCTGCTCAGGCCTACGATCTCCGCCTAGCCTATGATCTCCTCCTGCTCAGGCCTGCGATCTCCGCCTTGCTTATGATACGATCTACGATCCCCTCTGCTTTGCCTAGGCTTAGGGCTACGATTACCCTCTGGCATGCTTTGAACATGATTCTATCGAGTTTCTGTGCAAGCACCCATTTTTCTGTGCGAGTACACATTTTTCTGTGCGAATACCCATTTTTTCGCCCGGCCTCAGCCGGGCGAACCCCTACGAGAGCTTATCGTCCGTGCGTTCGTGCGTTCGTGCGTGCGTGCGTTCGTTACGCTCCCAGATCTGGGCGTTGGAAAGCCGTAGGAAGGCGATCTTGGACTTTGTGGATAGGTCTCGACTCACTGGTAATGTTGCTAAGGGATTTCGAAATTCAAAAGTTTGAATTACGCGCGCTACAGTAACACGAAGGTTCAAAGTGAAAACGGCTATTACTCGCTCGTCTTACGTCGTAGAGCGGCGTGCGATTGGTCAACTAAAAGGTCTCAATGTGCTCTTTCGTTTGGCATTAAAACTTTTGTTAATTACGCAAACACGCAACACGAAAAGCGACGTTCTCGCGTTTTTAACGCAGAAATCGCTCTAACTCGCTCAGCGTGCGTCGTACGGAGACGATCTTGGATTGGTTGGATAGCTCTCGACTCACTGATCATTTGTTCTTCTTTTGGTCGAAACTCAAAAGTTTGAATTTCGAGAGCTACAGTAACCCAAAGGTTTAAAACGCAAAACTTATCTAACTCGCTCGTCTTCCGTCATAGAGAGACGATCTTGAGTTCGTTGAATAGGTTTCGGCACACCCATCATTCCGTTAAGAGAAGTCGAAATTCAAAAGTTTGAATTGCGCGCGCTACAGTAACCCGAAAGTCCAAAACGCAAAACGGCTCTAACACGCTCGTCTTACGTCGTAGAGCGGCGTGCGATAGGTCAACTAAAAGGTCTCGACGTACTCTTTCGTTTGGCATTAAAAATTTTGTTAATTACGCAAACACGCAAAACGAAAAGCGACATTCTTGCGTTTTTAGCATAGGAATCGCTCTAACTCGCTCAGCGTGCGTTGTAGAGAGACGATCTTGAGTTGCTGGATAGCTCTTGACCCACTGACCATTTGTTCTTCTGTTGGTCGAAACTCAAAAGTTTGAATATCGCGAACTACAGTAACCCAAAGGTTCAAACAGCAAATGGGCCCTAACTCGCTCATCTTACGTTGTAGAGCGGCATTCGTTCGACCGTTTGAAAGCTTACATTGAGGCAGTTGTTGAACGGTCATTCCTAAAAAAATAGTTTTGTTTTTTTAAACCCTTGTCTTACGAACAACTTTGTCTGCAAAAATAATTAATCCCGGGCAATCCCAATGTTGCCCTGCAACAACCGCTCAGAAATGCGTGTGTCTTGCTCAAAAAAATAATCCCGGGCGATCCCAATGTTGCCCTGCAAGAACCTCTCAGAAAGGAGCGTGTCAGAAGTAGCGCATGAATAGTGGACTCTGGGCGGGCGCGCGTCATATCGGAAAGGCTTCGAAATACTTTACAAAAGTATCCACTTTTTTACTCTTCCACTTTAAAACACTCACAAACCACTCTGTATTAATAAAACAACTCAACTTTTTTAAAACAGCTTGTTCTGTGCTAATACCCACTTTCTGTGCGAGTACCCATTTTTTCGCCCGGCCTCAGCCGGGCGAACCCCTACGAGAGCTCAACGTCCGTGCGTCCGTGCGTCCGTCCGTCCGTCACGCTCTCATATCTAGGCGTTGGTAAGTCGTAGGAAGGCGATCTTGGGCTTTATGGACAGCTCTCGACTTACTGGTAATGTCGCTAAGAGACTTCGAAATTCAAAAGTTTGAATTGCGCGCGCTACAGTAACTCAAAGCTTCAAACTGAAAACGGCTCTAGCTCGCTAGTCTTACGTCGTAGAGCGGCGCGCGACAGGTCAACTAAAAGGTCTCGACGTGCTCTTTCGTTTGGCATTAAAAGTTTTCTTAATTACGCAAACACGCAACGCGAAAAGCGACATTCTCGCGTTTTTGACTCAGAAATCGCTCTAACTCGCTCAGCGTGCGTCGTAGGGAGATGATCTTGGGTTGGTTGGATAGCTCTCGACTCACTGATCATTTGTTCTTCCATTGGTCGAAACTCAATAGTTTGAATTTCGGGAGCTACAGTAACCCAAAGGTTTAAAACGCGAAACTTATCTAGCTCGCTCGTCTTCCGTCGTAGAGAGACGATCTTGAGTTCGTTGAATAGGTTTCGGCACACTGATAATTCCGTTAAGAGAAGTCGAAATTCAAAAGTTTAAATTGCGCGCGCTACAGTAACCTGATGGTCCAAAACGCAAAACGGCTCTAACACGCTCGTCTTACGTCGTAGAACGCCGTGCGATAGGTCAACTAAAAGGTCTCGACGTGCTCTTTCACTTGGCGTGAAAAATTTGTTAATTGCGCAAACAGGCACCACGAAAAGCGACATTCTCGCGTTTTTAGCATAGAAATCGCTCTAACTCGCCCAGCGTGCGAAGTAGAGAGACGATCTTGAGTTGCTGGATAGCTCTTGACTCACTGATCATTTGTTTTTCTATTGGTCGAAACTCAAAAGTTTGAATATCGCGAGCTACAGTAACCCAAAAGTTCAAAAGGCAAAACTTCTCTAACTCGCTCGTCTTCCGTCGTAGAGAGACGATCCTGAGTTTGTTGATTAGGTTTCGTTACACTAATCATTCCGTTAAGAGAAGTCGAGATTCGAAAGTTTGAATTTGGCGAGCTACAGTAACTCAAAGGTTCAAACAGCAAATCGGCCCTAACTCGCTCGTCTTACGTTGTAGAGTGGCATTCGTTCGACCGTTTGAAAGCTTACGTTGAGGCAGTTGTTGAACGGTCATTCCCAAAGAAATACTTTTGTTTTTTGGCACTCCTCCCCTCCAAAAGGGAGGAGTGCTATAGTGATGGTGCGGATTCTGTGTAAATTGGAACGCTCATAAGTCGGCCTAGAGTTGGCCGATCGGGCCGAATTTTTTTTTATTCGATAGGTCTCGGGATAGCGCAGGGTGGATCGAAGGTCTTGACTTCCGTCCGTGACCCGATTTTTGGCAAGTTGCCAAAAACCCGGTTTTTCGGCCTCCGACGAACTTTGGACGCTTAGAATAGTGTTCTGGTAGATCGGAGCGAGACGAGCTTTGGGCCAAATATGTAAAAGACAATGGGCTATCCGACGGTAAGGGCGCCGTCGGGCTGGGTATGGGCATGGCCGGGCCGGGTAGCAAAAACCGGGTTTTTCGACCCAAAAGTAGGGTCCCGTCTCCCGCTCGGCATTTTTTTGTTTTGCTAAGTAGCGGTCTGTTATTTTCTGTATTTGAACAGCTTGGATAGCTGCATCCCGAATCGTCGCCAGAATCCCGGTCGGATGATGTACGGGCCGGAAAATAATGCCCAAAGTTGGACCTCGGGTTCCCGGGCAAAACTTCGGGCAGGCGTAACTTTTGCTAGGGTGGTCTTATTGCGATGAGACAAACACTACTCGATAGAGCTCGGCGAGCCCTACAACTATGTAATAGACCACTTTTTTCGGAATGGTCAAATTTGTGGTGAAAAATTGAAAAAATCGATTTTCTGGTCGAAATTCGAAATAGTCGCGTTTCCCATTTTTTGCTGCGCTATTCGTTCTCGGCGATATTTGGGGATTTTGTAGGCCCAATAAATAGAATTTTGGAGTCAGAAGTACAGCTTTGGGTTGGGTACATTTTTGGGTGAAACTTCGATTTTTTTGACAAATTTTCGGTATTTTGGGGCAAAGTGGGGTCAGTTGAGATATTTCGGTGTCAGTTGGACATTCACGTGATAGAGCATCAAAAGATACGTTGTTTTTGTTATAAACACTTTTTTCGTCCGACGCGTATTTTGGCGGGAAATTTGAATTCAAAATTTTGGCTGCCCGATTTGTCCGGGGCACCTACCGTGTAAGTACTCGATTCCGGCGTTTCGGGGATGCTGATCACGAATTTGACGTTGTCTTTTCGTTTTGAGATGTGTGGGACCATTTTTGAAGAATTTGCTTGCCACCATATGTGTCCTCAAGTGGAAAACCTGGTTGTGTCAGTTCAGCTGAACCTAGGTGTGCTATATGCCAAATGTGGGGTATTGAAGGATCACAATTCCGAATTTGCTGTTAATTTTGCGATCAGAATGGCCACTAAGCCAGAAAAGCCTCACTGACATGCCTCGTTGATCAATGGACAGCATGATTCAACTCCCGAAATTCTTCTGAAAGAGGGGAGGAGTGCCCCGAGGGGCTCTGCCCCCGTCTACTAATCTTGTTTAAACCCTTGTCTTACGAACAACTTTGTCTGCTAAAAAATTAATCCCGGGCGATCCCAATGTTGCCTTGCAACAACCGCTCAGAAATGCGTGTATATTGCTACAAAATTAATCCCGGGCGATCCCAATGTTGCCCTGCAAGAACCCCTCAGAAAGGAGCGTGTCAGAAGTAGAGCATGAATAGTGGACTCCGGGCGGCGCACATCATATCGGAAAGGCTTCGAAATACTTTACAATAGTATCCACTCTTTTACTCTTCCACTTTAAAACACTCACAAACCACTCTGTGTTAATAAAACAACTCAACTTTTTTAAAACATCTTGTTCTGTGCGAATACCCATTTTTCTGTGCGAATACCCATTTTTCTGTGCAAGTACCCATTTTCTGTGCAAATACCCATTTTTCTGTGGCCCATACCCATTTTTCTGTGGTCTGTACATCCACCCGTATTTCCTATGCAAGTATGTATGTTCCACTGTAGTGCAATCTAAGTGAAATCGGTGATTAAACTTGTGAAAGTCAACAAAATTGGAGAGCGCTTAGGCAGTAGTTGTTGAAGATGCTATGGTTCTATGGCATTTTAGTGGCCAGAAACAGAATTTCTAGGCACACCAGGATTAGTGCGAGGGCCATATGCCCCCATATGCTAACGAAATCCAAGATTTAGACACCTCTGAGGCAAACCTTAGTTGATAGTGGCATTGTGATGACTGAGTGGAGTCAAGTGGTAAGGCATAAGAGGTCTTTATGTCTAGGGCTTGCATGTCGTAGTAATATCTGCAGAGTATGGACTGTAGATGGAGAACATGAAAAACAGTTCACAAAACACACCAGAATGCCTCGCGGGACACTTTGCTTTGAATGCCGATGGTGTGCAACATACAATTACGGTATCTTCTACAAATGGGCCTTTCAATTCGTGTATGAGACGACGACCTAGCGACAGTGAACCGCCGTTGATTGAGCCTTTGAGCGAATCGTTCGATTTCCGACACTGGAGTCAGCTCAGCCACGAATGCGCAAACCGCTCCAGTACTGCAGCAGTCCGACAAGATGGGCCTGCTGACGATTCTGCGCAAGATGCGTGAGAAGGAGAAGGAGATGCGCATTCTGATTCTGGGCTTGGACAACGCCGGCAAGACCACCATTCTGAAGAAGTTCAACGGCGAGGACATCGACACGATCTCGCCCACGCTCGGTGGGTGCATGAGTACATGTGGTGTCAATTGTCAAATCAAATCTCAGATCATCTCAATTCAATCGCCGACAGGCTTCAACATCAAGACTCTGGAACACCGCTCCTACAAGCTCAACGTCTGGGACGTGGGCGGGCAGAAGTCGCTGCGCTCCTACTGGCGCAACTACTTTGAACAGACGGACGGCCTGATCTGGGTCATAGACTCGGCCGATCGGCGCAGAATGAACGACTGTATCAAAGAGTTGGAGCAGCTGCTGGTGGAGGAGAGATTGGCGGGAGCTACGCTGCTCGTGTTCGCCAACAAGCAAGACTTGCCTGGAGCTTTGAAGGTGCTGGGTGGGAAGGGAATGGGAAGTCAATTGGTAGCTCTGCAACCTGCAGCACAGAATGATTTGTGCACTCTGTCTTGACTCGCTAACAGCAAGGCCACGAGCGCGAATGTAGGCTGTGGTGGCAGGTACCTACCGGAATGGGGCGTTTGGGCGCCGCCGTTTGGGCGCCGCCGTTTGGGCGCCGGGGACGTTTGGGCGCCGCCGTTTGGGCGCCGCTGCCTTATATTGTGTTCCGAGTTTCACTGTAACTGGATCGTGCCAGTTGTCATTCAGACAACTTTTGGTTTCCGATTTGGCTTAGTTCAGGCTGAGGCTTAGCATTAGATCTGGCTTATGCTTAGGCTTATTTTCAAGGCTATGCTTAGTAAAGACGTCGCCGCAGGCGACGGCACACGCGAAAGGTTGCTGATGTCGTAGTCTAGGGAATCAGCTTCGGGCTGCGCCGCAGGCGCGACCGAAGCTGTTTCCTGGACTACGACATCAGCAAACTTTCTGCGAAAGCCTAGGTGAGTCAATTAGCGTTGGCTGAGTCTGGCGCCCAAACGTCCGGCGCCCAAACGGCGGCGCCCAAACGTCCTAGACAGGGTACCTACCAGTACCAGCGCGAATGTCTACTGCAGTGGGTTTGGGCCGTGGGCTGATTGCAGTAGAACCGAGAATGTTTCACGTCTATTTGTTGCGTATATTGGTTTACGTTGGATCGGTAGCTTCGCGCTTCTCACAGTAGCAACGTGGATGTCGGATGGAAGTAGGTTGCGGCATTACTGAGTGAGTAGATATGTGACACGCCGACCATCGTCGATCACTGCCAAACCGTTTGGTAGCTATTTAGCTAGGTAGTCACCTTCGCTTGCGCTACCTTTCCACACCAATGATCACCCCTATCTACCATCTCAACCCCACAGGCGGACCAGATCCGCGAGGCGCTGCAGCTGGAGGAGCGCATCAAGAAGCACCACTGGCGCATCATGCCCTGCAGCGCCTTGACGGGACACAACCTGCTGCAGGGCGTCGACTGGCTCATAGACGACATCGCCGCCCGCATCTTCACGCTCGACTGACACACGCACACACAGCAGCTATTTCTCAGTGATTGGAAGAGTTGTGATCTCGCGATTGTGAAATTCTGTGTATGTACCCAATGTCTGCACTGTATCATGTACTTCATTCGAGTGAACGCTGCCTAAAACGAGCGATTGCGCCGAATACGGGCGGAAGCCCCCTTGTATGTGGGTGCGATCTTATTCCTTGGTGTGTGCCGCTATGCCTGAGTGATGTATGCTGCCTAATAGATGTCTCCATTCTGTCGCACGCCGCCCGCGTGCCGCAGTAGCGTCCGCCTTTCTTGTAGAGCGTACTTGCTGCGTACCTCCCTCGTCAGTCAGTCAGTAAGGCCGCACGCGGCGCTAATTCTATTCTGCAACTGCGTACTGGCGGCGCTACCGCTTTCTTTTCTCTGCGCTACTTTGGGGTCTTCTTTTACCCTCGACAACGCGTTCCTGTCGTCGCCATAGTAGTCCACTGGCATGCCGAAGCGCGTGAGTTCCGTCCTTTCCATGCCATTCTACAGGATCGGAGTTGGCTTGGGGCTTGCTATACAGTAGTCCTCATCATCTCTGCTTTCTAGCACAAGCGAGCGCATAGTCAGAAGTCGTCGGCGACGAAGGTGATGCCGTCCGACATAGGGGACGCTCTGAACAATGGCGTCACCAGTAGCGACATCACCGACCACGAGAGGGCGCAGATCGCCGAATTGCGAAGGGAAGTGGCCGGGGAGATGCCGGACGACGGCTACGACACCGACTACAACCTGCTGCGCTGGATACGCGCCTACGGGGGCAAGACGAAGCAGGCGCTGCCCAAACTGAGACGACACCTGGTCATGAGGAGAACGGTTGGTTAGACGTTCTTAGGTTACCGTATGAAGTACCGTAACCCAATCGTGCAGCTACAGCGCGGGCCCGTATAGCGTTCTTGTAAGAGCCGAGACAAAAGTGCTGCGATCGGCGATCGCGAGCATCTACCGCGGTTGATAAGTAGCCTGAATCCTGCATGTAGTCAACTTTGCGACGCGCTCTTGCGCAAGTAGGTACATATTGGTACGTCTCTTGGATAGCTTCGAGAAATGCCACTCGTTTGTGTGGAAGGGAGGGGGTCATATGGTAGAAGGCAGAGCATACACTACTGACGTTTCAGGTGGACATGAAGCAGCTGTCGAGCGTGGCGCTGGAGGTGGAGCCCATTATGTCCGAGTACTTCCCAGTGACCATTCTGGGCGACTGCGGACTCTCCAACAAGCTCGTGGTATTCGAGTTCCCCGGGAGAGTTGACGTACAAGGTTGGGCGATGAGTGGAGCTTGTGATTACGTATCCGCGACAGTTACAGTAAGCCTATAGTTCCCATAAATTGGTGCAGACGGCTTGGGACAGTAAGCCTATAATTCCTACAAATTGGTGCAGACGGCGGGGGGGGGGGGGGGGGGGGGTGCCCCCTCGGTCGTGGCCTTTAGACAACTTTTCACTGCCGCCACTGTCATCTGCAGATTGAAAAGATGCTGAAATTTGAAAGATATTCCTGCAATTTTGGTAGTTTTGGTCTTATTTTGTCGAAATTTTGTATTGTGGTGCTATAGCAAAGGGCCTGCGCCTAGATCCTGCAGCGTCAGCGGCTGACAGACCATGTGTAATGCAAAATTTGGAAGTAGGCGGCTGTCTGTCTGTTATATTGTCTTGTGCGCCACGCTTCCTCTTAGCTACGCGGCGCCATTTGCAGGCGTGCTGAAGTCGGTGCGCACCACCGAATTCATGATGGGCCGTTTCAAGATCATGGAAGACATCCTGGCGCGAATGAAGGAGAAGGAGCGGCTGACCAATCGCCAATCGGGCGTCATTGTGATTTACGACCTGGAAGGCCTGCAGATGGATCCCGGATTACTCTCGGTAGTAACCGGGCCCTTCCGCATCATGTGGGTGACCATAGCGGACCTCTATCCCGAGTGGATCTACCGCTTCGTGGTCATCAACGCCCCCACATTCATGAACGTCCTCTGGAAGGCCTTCAGCCCTTTTCTCCCGGAGCACACCAAGGTCGGGAGTGGCGTTTTTGCTACCGTATTCCTTTTACTACAATATCTGGGGGGATACTGTTGGTGAGGGGGCGTTGGGTATGCTTGGTGTGTTGATACAGCAACAACGATTCCTACGCAGAGAGACCCGTGAGTTCTGCTGCCCGCGTACGTTTCTAAGCGTTTCAACTTGAATTCGGTGCATGACGTCTCTCTGCAGCCTTCACACCATCCCCTAACTACCGTAGTGCTACAGTAGTCTGTGCAAACTGTGACCTGTGACCATCGTCCATTCAGGGCAAGATTACCATAGCGGGGGCGAATTGGAAGGAGGAGCTTCTGAAGTACGTCAGGCCGGACTGCCTGCCAGTCTACTGGGGCGGCACCATGGTGGGCGAGGACGGCGACCCCAAATGCTCCCATTTAGTGAAAATAGCCAAAACGAAGATCCCGCCTGAGTTGTATTGGAAGCCGGCGGCCGACGAACCGGCGATTGAAGAGCTGACGCCCGTCACCGTGGGGCCGGGTAAACGGACAGTAGTTATACCGTACTCTAAAAGAGCTATGACGGTGAATGACTGCTCAATCAGTGGCGTAGCCAAGATTGACAAGTGTGAAGAGTTTTAGTTGGTGGACAGAATTCATGTGGGCGCAGGCGCAAATTTGTTGCTGACAAACGCAATTTTGCTGATTTGGTGGTGGTGGGGGGCCACTGACCGCATCTGGAGGGAGGGGGGGGGGGAGTGCGATTTGCTTTCAATGCTCTCCTCTCTGGCTACGCCTTTTGGCGACTCGAGTAGCTTCTTCATCTTCTTCCTTCCTGTCAGGCGCCCGAGTGCTGCTGTCCTTCGACGTGTTCGAGGCGGGCTCCTACCTGGAGTGGTTCCTCTACTGCGACCAGGAGTACCGATTCGCCATCTACTACCACGACGACCCCAGGGTGGGCGCTTCTTCGCTTGCGATTGATTCGAACCAAAATGTCCAAAAGACAGTACGGTACTCAAATGTCAGGAGAAGGAGCTGGAGAGGATGGAGGAGGTCTTCGTCGACTACGAGCACGCCGGCATGACTACGACAGATAGGTTCCGGTTCCTCTGCAAGCGAGCGGGCATCTACCACCTGAAGCTCGGCAACGAGAAGGTATACGGCCTTTTGGAAGCGTTGACTTGCACATCAGTGACGTTGCAAGGGGGAGGCAGAACCCCCCCCCCCCCCCCCCCTTCCCCACACCCCCAGATGCCGTCAGTGCTCTACCCCCCCCCCCCCCCCCCCCCCATTTGCCGGCCAGTAGGAATAATCTGCAATTCACATAACAATACAAGTTCAAATGTGGTGTTACAAAGTTTTCGATTGTCTCGGGTACTCTTTGACACATTGAGAACATGTACTCGGTACATTCAGGCCTGGGTTCTGTCGGTGACGGTGCGCCACCACATTCGCTTCCTGGACGCCTCGGGCCAGATCAGCGACGCCGTCGCCTGTCCACTCAACAATCCGTGAAGCGCCAACTGCTCGCCTTCTGTCGACTCTGTCGTTTCCGTGGGCATTGAAAAATTTTGGTTGTGCCGATGAGCTGATCAACAGTTATCGCACTTCTACGTGTGTCAGTACCTTCATCTCTTCGAGTCAAACGCTTCCACCACTTTGATCTGTGATGCGATTCGGCTGTCGTCGCGTCTGAGTGTGCCAACAGAGTGATTCGAGCCGGCCTCTCGTTGAGCATAATCATAGTAGGGTTCAGTTCATAATACTGGTTGGATTTTGTTGCCATGCGCTGACTCCTGTCGTTTGTGGGAAGCTTTTCCGTGGTAAGAAGTTTGGTGTCGTTTCGTGCTGGCTGGGGCGGTGCGACGGCTCGCGTTGATTCGTAAGGAGGAAACCGGCAAAGAGGTGCATAGTGTCCGTCAACTTTGTTTTCCAGAATATGGATCTTGGAAATGTAATGTATCCATTGGTGGCGAAACAACTCTTTACGCATTCATATTTGTATCGTTCTAGGTACAGTATCTAAATGCGGGCTGCCGCTTCGCAATATCACTGAGTCCTTCGTTGCTGTTTTGGCTTCAAACTCGAGCGAGTTGCGGCGGCCAAGATGGATGAAGGTACGACGAAGCCGAAAAGGCACTGTTCCAACTGCGGCAAGGCGCTGCACCGGGCGTCGGTGGGGCGCCATCAGAAGACCTGCCCGGGTCTGGACAAGCCGGACAGGAAGGACTTCGCCGGCCAGACGCTGGAGTTCGACGACGACGCCCTGGCGAAGTCGGCCTCGCTGGGCCAGTTCAACTGCCCCGCCGGCGAGTGCGGCCGCTTCTACGCCAGCTTCCCGGCGCTGCAGAAGCACTGCCGGGTGAACCATAACCTGTCGCTCAAGCGCTCCACGAGCGGCCCAACCCTGGCCTGCGCCCGCTGCGAGGCGAAGTTCGCCTGCCAGCGCGAGCTGTGCGCCCACGTGCGCGCCAACAAGGACCACTGGGATCCCGAGGGCCAGTTCTCCAATGAGCCCTACACGATCCGCCATCGCGTCTTCGAGAATTACGGAGTCTTCAATCGCTGGATGGTCCAGACGGAGTCGGAGACGCGGGAGCACTTCGCCACGCGCAGGACCATGCGCTGCCGCGACGGCAAGGCCAGACTCAAGTACTACGCGTGCGCCCGCAGCGGCAAGAGCCAGGCGCGCCCCCTGGAGCTGCTGAAGAGGCGGTCGACGCGCGCGGCCAACGGCAAAACTGGAAAGCAATGCACGGCATTCCTGAAAGTGATACGCTTCGACGCTGGGTGAGTGGCGCGATAAAACAAGCGCGCTTGTGGTGGGATAGCTAGCTGGAGCTGTCCTCATCTGCTTCAGTCGAGTCGAGGTCACCTACTGCTTGGACCACTATGGGCACGACCATGTGGAGCAGTGGGAGGAGCGCGTACCCATCAACTACGTCGCTTCCACTTCCGCCAGACGAAGTGGTTCGAAATCCAGATCCAAGGCTGCCCCCTACATAGTGGAAACTGAGGCCGTTATGGACGAGGAGGAGGATTATTACGATTACCCCGATTCCGATTCAAACTATGAAGAGATGCCTGATTGTGAGCATGAGGAAGTGGGAGAGAATGAGATCAAAGATTACGTCGACTCTGAGCAGCGTGAATTGGATGAAGGCGTGAAGAACCTCGAGGCCATGTCGAGTGCGCGGGCAAACGCCGTCGCAATCGTCGACACGATCGATCGGATTCCAGTCGAGGTTCTTCGGGCTCAAGATCAGCGCTACACCGCCGAGCTGGAGAGGATTCTATTTGAGTGGGTTGCTCCATTCCATCCCTTCAGTGTGGATTTGGCTACCGCGCATACCTGTAACGCGGGGGGGGGGGCCCTCCCCCGCCCCCCCCCCGGCCCCCCCCCCCCCCCCCCCCCACCCAGCCTGAAAGACCCCTTCCCAAGAATTGCGAAACATTTTCGCCTGCGGCGCTTAAATATGGCCAAATTTTTGCCTGCGGCGCTGTATTTAGGCTGTTTTCCATCAAAATAAAGCGATTTTGGCACTTTTTACCCTATTTTTTTGCAAAATTTCCTTACTTCTTTTGCCAAATTTTTAGGTCAATTCGACCCCACTCCTCGGTTTTGGAAATCCCCCCCACCCCACCCCACCCCCCCCCCCCCCCCACCCCCTCCTAAATCCGGATTAAATTAACCCCCCCCCCCCCCCCCGCGGGCGCCCTATGCTACCGCGTATAGTCAGTGACGGAATAGGGAAGCACTTCACAGGGCAAAGGAATTGTGCCAGGAGCTCTGCGGCCACGGGCTACCCTTGGAGGAAGCAGAAGAAGGGGAAGTTGAGGAATGGCCTGCTGAAACTGGGAGAGTGCAGTGATCTCAGCAAAACGTGCTCTCTCTACTGTCAGTGTCCGTGAAATCTGCTTTCCATTGTTGCGGGTAAGGTTCCTGTTGCTTCGTTGCAGTTGGATTATTGTGTGTTCATAGCGTACAGTTGGTGCGTGCGGGCGGTCGGAAATAGGCGCCGGTTCGAAATTCTGCTGACTCAGGCACGAATGAAGAACGGTTGCCGTTGCGTGCCGTAGATTGGATGCGGACGTGCTGCTAATATGCGCCACTTATTCTCGGATGGAATAAGTACTGCCCTGCTCGTCGTAGAATAGAACGTGTGTTTGCTTTGCGCGAAGCGAAGATTGTCGTACAATAGTAGTCGTAGCTAGACTCGAAGGGGAATTTGCCGCTTTCAGTCGTTTTAGCGCTGATTGTCCTATATTATTCATTCCTCTCTCCAACACCCAACCATGGACGTCGAGTCGAAGAGGGCGGAGAAGCTGAAGAAGCTGCAGCAGATGAACTCCAGAATCGGCGGCAAGGTGGAGGGAAATTGTGATAGATTTTGCTTTCAGTACTTCTGACACATCTACCACATGTGGTCGCAGGGCACGCCGAGGCGCAAGAAGAAGGTGGTGCACAAGACGGCGGCCACGGACGACAAGAAGCTGCAGAGCAACCTCAAGAAGCTGGCCGTCACCGCCATCCCAGGCATCGAGGAGGTGCGCACTGCGTAGCGGTAGCTTCGATTCGTTTTGGAGTCGTGTATCGTAAGTAAGCTGGTGGTTCTTCAGGTGAACATGATCAAAGAGGACGGCACGGTGATCAACTTCACCAACCCCAAGGTGCAGGCGTCGGTGCCGGCCAACACCTTCGCCATCAGCGGCAACGGCGAGACGAAGCGTGCGTTTCCTCGTGGTGTTTCAAGCCACAAGAATGCTGAGACGCCAGTAACAGGGCTTTGAGAATGTCAAAGCGATTACTGTAGCACCCACCTTCTGCAGAGCTGACGGAGATGCTGCCGGGCATTCTGAACCAGTTGGGGGCCGAGAGCCTGCACCACCTGAAGCGCCTGGCCAGCAACGTCAACGGCGGCCCTTTCGGCGCCGTCTCCGCCGGGCAGCAGCCGCTGGACGACGACGACGACGATGAAGTGCCTGGTGGGCCGGGCCGATTGGATTGTCTTGGAACTTGCTGTCGTTGAAATGTGCTACATCGAATACCGAATAATGCAGACCTGATCGGCAACTTCGACGACGCCTCCAAAGACGAGTCGAAGGTGGAGGAGCTCAAAGAAGCGGAAGCCGAGAAGGAGAAGGAGGGGCCGGACGCCGCCACTGTGGAAGTTGAGCCCTGATCTGATGCCACTGTTTGTCGTCGGTTTGAGTTTGAAGCTACGGTGAATTTTTAGTTCGCGCGTGCGCGATCGCTTCCAGTCGTCCTTGCTCGCGCGCGTGATTTTGTCGTTTTGTGTGTGCCTTCGACGTCTCTACCTACCTACTACGGTGTCGAGATTCTTTGAGTGCGCATTTTGCATCGCCTACCACTGAGCGTGTAGTCACATTGGGTTTCGAATAGGAAGAAACGGTTTCGTGCTTCGGTCCCATCTCTGCATTTCAAACTGAACAATCGGAAAGCCGAGTGTTTGGAAAGTCGAAATACCACCATCCGCACATAACTGGTATGGCGTTCGATAGATCCTCCAATGGCCGAATCGACGCAGACCTCATCGGTGCCTATTTTGGCCACGAAAGAGCACATTCTGACGCTGAAAGGTGACAATTTTGTGGGTCCAAGTCACTGTAATTTGTGACACTGCAACTTGTTTCAGTGATGCGTCTCTCAAAGCCAACCTTCGCCCCCTATCCCGCCGTGCCGCTCCAAAGCGGATTGGCAGAATCTCACGAGAACTTTGAGATGGAGCGGAGCTTCGAGTCTGGAATGAGGTCGTTGCATGGACGCCAGGACGACCACTGGAACCCCTCCAGCTCCTATCTCACGCTGCCTCAGAGCTTTGGGTACGGTGACTCTGCAGCAATTCGGTCGAGAGAAGTGTCATATTTGGGCGTTCAGTGGTATTGCGAATGTCGTCTGCATGGCGACTTACGGAGTGGACACCAAAAATTTTTCCGCAGCCGACATTGTCGCCAGAAGTTTGTCTGAAGTTCAGTGAGAATTCGAAGTACATCTGTTAGTACATAATACTAAAATGGCCGCCCGCTGTGACTTCAGGAACATCCACTTAGGGGAGACGTTCACCTTCTACGTGTGCCTGCACAACGACAGCAACGTCAACGCCAGAGACGTCTCCGTCAAGGTCGAGTGGGGTGTTTTCACTATTGCGGTATCGAAACTCTGTAGAACCTCCGAAGTCCAACTTGCCTTCAGGCTGACCTGCAGACGAACAGTCAGCGCGTCAGTCTGAGCAACAAGCTGCTGGAACCCACGGCTTCCCTGCCTGCAGGCGCCACCATCGGAGAAGTGATTGGGCACGAGGTCAAGGAAGTTGGACAGCACATGTGGGAGGACTTCTCTTGCTTCCAGCTACCGTATTTCCTTCAATAAGTGCCCCCTTCAAATGAAAACTCCTCCATGGAGCAAGGTTGATCCCCCTCCCTCCAATAAGCGCGGCCTTGACAAGTTGAAATGAGCGCGTAGTGCGATTATTGGAGTGTTTATGTACTAACGGTACATATGTTAGACTCCTAGTGGCTTCATTTCCCTTCATTGCCTTTGCAGCCTGGTGTGCGCCGTCACCTACGGGAGCGAGACGGCCGAGAAGCTCTACTTCCGCAAGTTCTTCAAGTTCGTCGTGGCCAAGCCCCTCGACGTGCGCACCAAGTTCTACAACGCTGAGGTCGGTAGGTCGGCGATGTGTGTGATACGTTGAAAGTTCTATGGTGGCAGATGCGGAGTGTTGACGGACGGCAGAGGTCTGTCGACTACCAGTGGCAAGGCCGAAAGGGTGGGAGGAGGGGCAAAATTTTAGTAAGCGAGAAGAGGGGGAATAGAACAATGGTTTACCGAATAGGGGCGAAATACAAGCGCCGTGGGCGAAATTTTCGCCATTTTTGGCACTCCGCCGCTTGAAAAGCGAAGGAGTGCTATAGGCCCGGTAAAAGCCCACAGTTAACATAACACGCGCTAGCGCTCGCTACGAAGCACCTAGGGAGCCAAATTTTTTTTTTAAAAGATAGCTTATGACGACGCGCAGCGTGCTCGGGGGGTGAAAAAATTTCGGTGGTGGAAGAATTTTGCGAAAATTCAAAAATTCAAATTTTTGCTAAGTAAAAAAAAATATCTTCGCCATAACTTTCGTAAAACTGTACCGAATTTGGTGTTTTTTGGATATGTTGTAGCCCCTTTGAGGCTCTTCAGAACCAGACTGGAACGGGCTCCCTAGGTGGTCCGACGCGGGATTACGGTAGAAAATTCAAAATTTTAAATTTTTTCCGACATTTAAAAAATCATAACTCGAGTTTGCGACGGTGGATCCTCGCCAATTTAATTTCTGACCTGGACAGTTATATTACCTTTCATTCGAGACCAAAACCGCCGAGATCGGTCTTGTCGTTCGGGAGTTCCGCGGTCACAAAAGTCCCGGGTCCGGAGCGGAAAATTCGGATTTTCGACTTTGAGTGGATTTTTCGATTGGAAAGCGTGCCTTTAGTGGTAAATTGACCATTGCAATGTGTTCAGCGTCAAAAGTTGGTCTAGACGAAGTGTCTTGACCATTTTGAGGTACCGTATCCCGGCCGCGCCGAATTTTTGAATCCTGGGGTCAAATTTTCGAAATTGTGTTTTCACTTGTTTCGGGGGTTTCTGACGACGCTGAACACGAATCCGGTGATTGTTTTGCGATTTGGGACGCCTTTACCCTGATTTCGGCACCCGGCCGGCCAAAAATTGGGTCTTGGGGTCGAATTTTCAAAATTGTGTTGACAGTTGTGTCTGGGCTTTCTGATGCCGCAGAACACAAATCTGGCGTTTGTTTGGCGATTTGGAGTGTATTTAGCCTGATTTTGGCCGAATACTCAAGCTCTGTAAAAGTTCGCGAAATTCCGAAAATACCGTCCGCCATTGATTTTGCTGCGCCTGCAGTACGCCGTCCATATAAGACGCTGAGAAAGGCGTCTACGCACGCGCAATCGAACCCAGTTATAGGAGCATCGTACTGTAGCACCGACGCCGTCCACCCCAGCGGGGGAGCCCCCGCTGTGCAGCGTAGATAAGGCGCGCCTGTACAATTGGGGCGCCGCTGGCATTCTACATTGTGAGTGGCTATAGACAGTCAGCGGTCAGCACAGCCCATCGTCCTCAGTACAGCCTGCTCCAACGCGTCACTTGCGCCACATCGGCCTCCAAGTGTACGGATCTGCTTAAGCCCATCTGCTAAGTGTTGGAGTTTCTGTGCCCCCGTCTGCTAAAACAATCACGCGGAGTGCCTATCTGACACTCAACGAGTGTCGCGTATCACTTGTCAACTTTGAAGGCAACAATTTGGCAATTCTCAACGGCCCAAGCAAGAATTTTCTGTTGTCGGACACATCTGGAGGGGGTAAGTACTGCAGTCCCTACTGGCGGCATCTGTGTAGGGAGGGGGAGACGGGGGGGGGGGGGGGGGGGGTCGTGGACTGCTCTCCACTGTAGCGCACCTCTCTACCGGGTGTCCCAGAAAAAAGTGAACACTTTTTCTCCAGCTTGTAACTTGTGCTTCAGTGAATCAATTTCAATGAAACTTTGTATTTGTATACCCGAATGTGTTGTGGACAACCGTTGCAATTTTCAGCCGAATCGGTTCAGGATTACTTGACTTACGAGCACACGAGCTGTTCGGACTCAAATCTCTTCGCGATCTGTGTGCGTTTCAGGCAGGATGGCATCTTTTGATTATACCCTTCTGCAACTGTTGGCAATGCAAATAATTGTGCAAACTGTATATAAAAGCATCAAAAGCACAACATTGTGTTGTTGGATGCTTTGAAAAGGAAGATTTGGGATGTTAGAATAAATCTTCCACAAGACATGACTCCAGAGTGCTTTCATGGAATGGACAGGTTTCGGCTTTCGCGCCAGGCTGGAGGCTGTTGCTAGGGTTAATGTGGAACACATCGAAGCCAAATTTGATACACAATGATTTGTCGACCCCTGGCGTCGATCTAAGCATGATTCAATTGCAGTTTGTGATCTTGAAACACGTGGACTGCATGGGTCGAAGTGGTTTTGCATGTCCCACACCAGACCGACTGTAGCCATGCTTGTGTAAGGACTTCGCGGACAAAATTTGGTGCACTGAAGTACAACTCTATAATGTCTGCACATGGAAAATTTGGTTGAGATTTGTTAACCTAACAGCGAGTTATGAGCTGGAGAAAAAGTGTTCACTTTTTTTGGGACACCCGGTACATACCTTTCTCGCTCTGCTCTCTCAGTCGGACGAGGTGTACCTGGAGGCGCAGGTGCAGAACACCACGCAGCTGCCCATGACCCTGGAGCGCGTGTCCCTGGAGCCCAGTCAGCTCTACCACTGCGCCGAACTCAATCGACCCCCCGCCGACTGGTCTGAGGAGGAGGAGGGGCCCCGTTATCTCAACCCCCAGGACACCTGGCAGTTCCTGTACCGCGCCAAGCCCAAGCCCGACATCCCTTCCAAGAGCTTCCGCGGGGTTACCGTAATCGGTGAGGGCCTTGCAAGCAGTTGGAAAGGCCACTGAAGCATTGACATACGCAGTATGGGTGCATATGTGTACGCAGGCAAGCTGGACATGGTCTGGAGAACCAGCATGGGCGAGAGGGGCCGCCTGCAGACCAGCCAACTCCAGAGAATGGTGGGCTGGGCCGATGATTGGATTCTTTGATCTTTGATGTGCGCGCCGTTTGGTTAGGCGCCGGGCTACGGCGATCTCCGTCTGACGGTCGAGTCGATGCCCTCTACGGCCGTCATGCACAGGCCCTTCACCATCCTCTGCCGACTGCACAATTGCTGGTAAGCGCCTGTGATGATGACGCTGCATGTACGATGGTGAGAAACCGCAGAAGCGAACGCGTGCATTCTGCATTCCGTGCC
Source organism: Linhomoeus sp. GSCO2_2 (assembly GCA_030248115.1). Taxonomy (NCBI): domain Eukaryota; kingdom Metazoa; phylum Nematoda; class Chromadorea; order Monhysterida; family Linhomoeidae; genus Linhomoeus; species Linhomoeus sp. GSCO2_2. The sequence continues at coordinate 46,058 of JASAMZ010002602.1, forward strand.
GTTTCTTTTGAATTGAATTGAAATGAATGGTTTTATTGATGGAAGCAGAACGTGCCATAAACCAAGTACAGAGTACATGGGGCGCGACCATCAGTCAAGCAAAAGTAGGCGGCCAGAACAGTACAGGGTACAGAGCTATCTAATTAGTGACTTTCGCCAACAATTCGTGACGACTTTCCTTCATTCATACCCAGTGTACACAAAATGTGGCTATGGTATGCTGAGTACTAGACGTTCCGAGAACGGCTATCCTCATACCAAAGCCACATTTGCTTAGTCACTGTAGCACCACGGCACTGTAGTAAGCGAGGACGTACGAAGGGTGCGGTAGAGGACCTCTGGGATTCTTCGTACGAGAACGGCGCTTTCAGCGAGCGCACCCTGGACCTTCGCCTGTCCTTCGATCCGGCGGCGCAGCCGGCCTTCTCCTGGTGCAGCGTCTCGCACGCCGACCTGGGACAGCTGGAAGCCAACTCCACTCGAGACCTGGAACTCGAGCTCCTTCCCCTGCTCTCTGGGCTCCAGAGCGTGGGCGGAGTCCGACTCACGGACACCTTCCTGAAGAGAACATACGAGCACGACGACATTGGCCATGTGTTTGTCCAGGTGGAAGCGGTGGAAGACGAGGAGGAGGAGGAAGGGGAATAGTTGACTTGTGACGTGATGTGGTACTGTTTATGTGATACAGATATCGGATACCTATTGGATTGGATGTATGGTAGTGCGCTTGAGACTAGTGTCAGAATATATAGCGATATATCTATTGATGTTCGAAGTTGTTGAGTCTCGCAGCGGTTGGTCCTGCGCTGTTCAAATATACTGTACGTGAGTCAATTGTTCCGCGTCCGTAATATGCAAATGCCGCGAAGCAATCGAAGGTGCTCGATCATCATTGTCTTCTGTTCGTCGATTTCCGGTGTAGCAGCTAAATTTGATTTGATTCTTGACCGAAGGGGTAGACACAAATATACAGAACTGAACTGAAAGATGGCTCCAGCCAGGGCGGGCGGTCAGAACAAGGCCTACAAAGACAAGGAGAAGCCGGATCAAGTTCGTCGATACCTATTTGACAGGAATTTTCCACTGAAACAGCAGACAATTGCCAAGCGATTCTCTTCAGATCCGCCAGAGCAACATGCAGGCGGCCAAGGCTGTCGCTGACGCCATTCGGACGAGTCTGGGTCCTCGCGGGATGGACAAGATGATTCAGAGTGGAAGCGGCGACGTCACAATCACCAACGACGGTGCCACCATTCTCAACCAGATGGCCGTCGTTCATCCCACGGCCAAGATGGTCGGTGCGCCCTTCGCTTGCCTCGCTAGTTGTATCGAGAAATCGAGCTTTTCAGTCCAAATGAAATGCGTCTCCCCTTCCACTCTCCTGTTCACCTGAGTAGTAATCTGGAGCTCTATTGTAGTCTGACGGTCTGACCTCTGAATTTGCATGCGACAAGCTAGCTTCTCTTGCGCGTTGTTTGCGTAGTGCGGTTCCTTCCTCCAATCTTTGCGCGGCGCTATTTCTCACACCGTATCTCGTTGTTGTCTTCTCTGCGACGATGTCGGCCGCTGGCTCCATGTTTTGTCCACTTCAATCAACTACAGGGTGTCTCACGGTGGGTGTTTCAACTTTGATGAGCTCTCGCGCGTCGCTGCGTTGCCCGATTTTGCTAAAATTTTGCACGTACGTACTACCATGTGTAGCTTAGACACTTGCAAAATGTCAGCGCCCCTCACTGATTCACGCGTGAGTCCGGCCCCAAAACGTATGACATGACAATTTCTTTTGGCTCGTCGGCTTGTGGCAGCTACAAAGTTGGCTTGGTTGCAACTAATATGGCGCGACTTGTACCACTACAAAGAAGACAAGTTGGGCTTTTGAACGGTCTTGGAACGAACGTCGTAGCTTGTAGCACGCTCTCGAACAATCGAATCAACGCTAGTCTTCAAACCCAGAATCAGGGCCCACCAGCTGCTCTTGCTGCTGCAGGGCCTCCTCCACGAGCGCCAGCGTCTTTGACGAATTATTCGGTTTGGGGCCGGATTCACGGGTGAATCAGTGTAGGGAGCTGATATTTTGCAGGTATCTAAGTTACACTTGGTAGTACTTATGTACAATATTTCAGCAAAATCGGTCAACGCAGCGGCGCGCGGGTGCACAGCAAAGTTGAAACACCCACCGTGGGATACCCTGTAGAACAACCCTCCATCAAATCCAATTGCAGCTGGTGGAGCTGTCGAAGGCGCAGGACGTGGAGGCTGGGGACGGCACAACGACGGTGGTGGTGATCGCCGGCAGTCTGCTGGACGCCGCCGGGAAGCTCCTGGAGAAGGGCATACACCCCACCACCATCAGCGAGGCCTTCCAGAGGGCAGCTCTGAAAGCGGGTACGTTTGTTCTTAGTTTGTTGGTGTTAGTGGATGTTGAGGAGAAGGTACGGAAGTATCCCGATGTGAATGGGAGTTGAGTAGAGAAACCGGCTCAATCGCTTCGATCCTTGAATTGCCACACTTCGCCACCCCTCTCCACCCACCCAGTACGCCATAACTGTGTAGTTCTTTAGAGCGTCTTGAGAAGAACGCAAAAGTGACCTCGCTACGGTCTCTCTAGCGAGAGTACGGTAGAAAGTGCGAAGCTCCAATTTGCTTCAATCTTCTAGAAATCGTGATTCTATTCTTCAACTGTGGAGTGTGGATACTCTTCTTTTCATTTTTCAGTAACTTCACTTCACAGTCTCTCTCCATCATTCAGGGGAGATCCTGGAGGGTATGTCGAAGCCGGTGGACATGCAGGACAAGGAGCTGCTGACGAAGATCGCCACCACCAGCCTCAACTCCAAGGTGGTGTCGCAGTACAGCTGGCTGCTGGCGCCCATGGCGGTGGAAGCGATCACGCGGCTGGCGGACACGCAGAGCGATGACAACGTCGACCTCAAGGCCATCAAGATCGTCAAGAAGCTGGGGTACTGTAGCCTCAATACAGAGTTTCGGTTTTGTTTTCTTTTGGTCTGTGAACGCTTCGCTTCCTGACTTGGCAGTAATTGGAGGTTCATCTGTGACATCAATTCGAGCAGTATCTGTTGTAGGTGTAGACCTGATTTGACACCGCAACTGACACATAACAACACACACATAACTGGCTGTTATGCTGCTACATCTATTCGTTCCATCGCGTCAAAGATGTGCGCCAAAGACGGCGCTTGGCGACAGCCAGAATTCGATTGATTACTCATTGAATCCCCTTTTCCAATCATTCTCTCTCTCTTTCCAGAGACACGGTGGAGGAGTCGGAGTTGGTGGACGGCGCCCTGTTCGACCAGAAGTCGATGACCAACGCCGGCGGGCCCGTGCGCATGGAGAAGGCCAAGATTGGACTCATACAGTTCCAGTTGTCGCCGCCCAAGACTGATGTTGGTGGTGTTTGAGAACGCAAAGAAGAATGAGACGGCGGCGGCGGCGGCGGCGGCGACGACGACGACGACGACGACGACGTTAGCAGCAGCAGCAGCACACCATTCCCACTTCAGATGGAGAACCAGGTGATTATCTCCGACTACGCGCAGATGGACCGGGCGCTGCGCGAGGAGCGCGCCTACATCCTGGACCTCTGCAAGCAGATCAAGAAGGCCGGCTGCAACGTCCTACTCATACAGAAGTCGATTCTGAGGTATGGCAGAATCGGGTCCAGCACTTCGTTATCCGACTACGGCGGGCCCATAGAAAATTTTCTCTAGTTCTGTTATTTTTTGTGAGAGACATAATATTTTTGTGAGGATGAGGAATTCTCATATTATGAGAAGGCCAAAATTATGAGAGACACATTATTTTTGTGTCAGACATAAATTTCTTATGAGATGAAAAGCCAATATGAGAAGCAATGTCGTTTTATGAGAAGCGATATCAAATTATGTGAACGACTGCTGTTTTATGAGAAGCAATGCCAAATTATGAGAGACAATGCCAAATTATGAGAGACAAAGCCAAATTATGAGAGACAATGCCAAATTATGAGAGACAAAGCCAAATTATGAGAGACAATGCCAAATTATGAGAGACAATGCCAAATTATGAGAGACAAAGCCAAATTATGAGAGACAATGCTGTTTTATGTGAGACAATGCCAAATTATGAGAAACAATGCCAAATTCTGAGAAATAATGCCAAATTATGAGAGACGTTGGTGTTGTTTATCGTTTGATGTGGACAAACGTTTGGGGGGGGGGGGGGTTGGCATTTGTATTGTGGAGTTTTGTTGAAATGAAGTGGGTAGACAATTGGTGACAATGGGGAATTTCGGTGTAAATTTTGTCATCAATTGGGGAAATGATGTAACATTGTGTCTGTAGCATGACGGGAAATGGGGACTGTGGTTGTGTGAGATGTGCACTTGATAGACGCTAGGAAAGTTGTCTTTTCAGGTAGCCGTCTAGTAGGTGAGGCGGCGCGCTGCTGGTGGCAGTTAAATTTATGAGGGCGGCGAGCTGGTGGCTGGGAACAAAGGATTTCGCAAGGGGGTCCCTTTGCGATTTGACCGCAGGATCATCAGTACGTGGTAAGGAAAGGTTTGGTAAGACACATTGGGTGCACTCCCGCTAGTAAGAGAGAAATCATGGCAGTGGAGTGGCAGAGAGATTAGGACGTGCGGAATGTCAAATCGCAAAGGGACCCCCTTGCGAAATCCTTTGTTCCCAGCCACCAGCTCGCCGCCCTCATAAATTTAACTGCCACCAGCAGCGCGCCGCCTCACCTACTAGACGGCTACCTGAAAAGACAACTTTCCTAGCGTCTATCAAGTGCACATCTCACACAACCACAGTCCCCATTTCCCGTCATGCTACAGACACAGTGTTACAAAATTTCCCCAATTGATGACAAAATTTTCCACTGATATTCCCCATTGCCACCAATTGTCCCCCCACCCCATTTCAATGAAACTCAACAATACAAATGCCAACCCCCCCCCCCCCCCCCCACATTTGTCCACATCAAACGATAAACAAAACCAATGTCTCTCATAATTTGGTGTTATTTCTCATAATTTGGCATTGTTTCTCATAATTTGGCATTGTCTCACATAAAACAGCATTGTCTCTCATAATTTGGCTTTGTCTCTCATAATTTGGCATTGTCTCTCATAATTTGGCATTGTCTCACATAATTTGGCATTGTCTCACATAATTTAGCATTGCTTCTCATAAAACAGCATTCGTTCACATAATTTGACGTCGCTTCTCATAAAACGACATTAATTCTTCTCATATTGGCCTTTCATCTCATAAGAAATTTATGTCTGACACAAAAATATTGTGTCTGTCATAATTTTGGCCTTCTCATAATATGAGAATTCCACTTTCTCACAAAAATTTTCACAACCACATGAAAAATATGTCCACATAACCGACTTTCTCATAAAGCCTGCCGTAATCGGTTATCGGAGCTTCCGCGAGCGCCGCTTTGCTTCAGAGACGCTGTCAACGACCTGTCGCTGCACTTCCTGGCCAAGATGAAGATCATGGTAGTGAAAGATGTGGAGAGAGAGGACATCGAGTTCGTCTGCAAGGTTGGCGGTAGATCGCGCTTTCACGCGATGCAACAATGAATCGTTGCTTCAACTGCAGAGTCTGGGCTGCCGACCTGTGGCCAGCGTCGACCACTTCGTCCCAGAGGCTCTGGGCTCTGCCGAGTTGGTTCAGGAGATCTCCACTGGGGAGGGCAAGGTCATCAAGGTGGGTCTTTTAAACCGCAGATATTCGTATGTCAATCTTAATTTGATCTTCACTGCTTTTCACTTCAGGTGACAGGTGTGCAGAATCCGGGCAAGGCGGTCTCCATCTTGATCCGGGGCTCCAACAAGCTGGTGGTGGACGAGGCCGAGCGCTCACTCCACGACGCCCTCTGCGTCATCCGATGCCTCGTCAAGAAGCGGTGCGTCTGAGTCTCGTGTGACGTTTCCACTTACCTTACTCTAGCCGCGCTCTGAGTGGCCATAGGCTGCAACATACCGTATCCGTAGCACTCTGAAAGGTCGGAGGAAACCAAAGGGGCAGCCAGAAGTCAGTATTGGAGGTGTAAAACTGCTAACACGCGCGTAGCTAGCGCCGTAGGCGACGCTGTTTTCACTTTGCGGGTTAAAGTTTTTACTTTTTACCTATTGCTGTACATTTTGTGGGAGGAGGGTGGTGGATACGGCTATCCATATTGCCGTTCCAGTGCTCTAATCTGCGGCGGTGGGGCTCCCGAGATGGAAGTAGCGGTGCAGCTGCGCCAGCTCTCCAACAGCGTGGCCGGCGCCGAGCAGTACTGCTGGAGGGCCTTCGCCGACGCCCTCGAGGTTGGGTATACGGTAGCGCCTTTGTTTGAACACTGTTATGGTTTGTGAAGTCTCTGTCATCACAGATCGTGCCCTATACTCTGGCGGAGAACGCCGGCCTCAGCCCGATATCGACGGTGACGGAGCTGCGCGCCGAGCACGCCAAGGGCAAGCGGGACACGGGCATCAACGTGCGCAAGGTACGCCTGCGTGTGGAGAAGACGCAGCAGTTACAGTAGTTCTCAAAGTGACGCGGGGAGTTGGCGTTGTGGAGAAGCGCCAGATTGTTAGGCGCGAAAATCCACTGCAAATTGGCGGGTCTGATCAGTCGAGTTTCGCGCGTGATTTCTGCTCAATCTCTATTCTGCGCTAACACAGAGCAGACAACAATGTCCTATCCATCCATGCTTCAGGGCTACGTGACGGACATGGGGGAGGAGAACGTGGTGCAGCCTCTGCTGGTGTCGGCCAGCGCCGTCAAGTTCGCCGCCGAGACCGTACGCTCCATTCTCAAGATCGACGACATCGTCAGTGCACGACTGTCTTGATTCTAAGTGTGACGCGCGTCGGCGCAGACAGTGTGCGCGCAAAGTCATACAGATCTACCGTGAATTTCCTTGCTTCTTCAGCTGAAGGCCCAAAGGTACTTCTGAAGGGGCAAGCAATCGAACGGAGTTCTGGTCAAGCCAAGTTACAACACCCAGTGACGGGACTCTATCCTCTTATTAGGCACCGCTACTTTGCTTGAGGCGTCTTACGCGTACAATCTTGTTGGTTGCGTTCGTTGCTCGTTGGAAACTGCAGTTTGATCGATTCAACGTGTGGCTTCATTCGCCAAGAAGCGCTGCAGTGGCACACAGAAGTTAAGCCGTTCTGATGTGCCGTTGACGTCGCGTGAAACACTACCACATATCGAAGTGCAGTAGCGCATACATCGACAGCGGCCGTACGTAACTGCGTCGGAGTGTACTGAACCAGTGGAATTTTGCGACAACTCTGCGCCCGCAAAAACGGCGCACAAACGGCGCACGCGATAACAGCTAATGAATGACGCACATAGGCAGGTCGAGAAAGCTGAACTTGCATTGTGTACTCTGTGTGTCATAATCGGAGAGCTGCGACCGTTTGGCTGCTCGACGGAGCTACTAAGACACACAACACTCCTACCCCATACTCACTGCAAGCCCGACCCCGTCGCAGCGACACGACAAGTTGAGAGGAGTGAAATGGCTGGTCGCTGTGCCAAACAATAGGGCTTGGCTGCGCGCACTCTTACGAGTGAGTTAGCGCGCGCGCATGTATGTATGTACATAGTACATACGTACTCCTTCCAGTGTAGCTATTTGGTTGCTCGCGCGCTGCCATTGTCTGTCCAGGTTCTGCCAGAGCCTGCCTACCAGCTTGGGACGACGCTGTCGTTCCAGTTTCGATAAACTGGAGACCTAAGTTTTGCATGTTTTAACAACAAGTTTCAGGCCACACATTTTCCTGAAAGTTATCCAACCATGGGCGGTTGCGCAAAACTGGGCGCTTGCGCCAGCGCCACCAAGAGCTTCATTTCACTGGAGCCGGTGGTCTTCCTCTCATCGCTGGCCAGTCTGGCCTACGCGCTCACCATCACCACCTACCAGGAGAAGTACGCCAGTCTGTACCTGATAGCCGGTGTCACGCGTAGACATGTCTACCGGGTGGTAGACAGGTCGAGTTCAGTGGGTTTACAGCGTTTCCGTGGAAGTGCTGTGATTGCCACTCTAAGCCTATGAAGTCATATTTTCCAGTTCAGTGGCTTCGTGGCCAATGCTCAAGGATGCGCAGTGAAGTGGATCACAAAACCCAGTTAGAATTCAATGGCAGTGATTGCCAAACGATCCCTGTAGGTGCACCACTGGTCCTTATGAAACGCAATGGAAAATATTATTCGTGCACTCATGGTATTTTATGACAGTGATTGCCAAACGATCGCTGTTTGCACACCAATGTTCCCTAGGAAACACAATGAAAAACATTACTCGTGTAGACAGCTGTAGACAGGCGACCAGTTTTGTGTGTTCTGTGACCTCGCCTTGTGAACTCCACTGCATAAACATTCATTGAATTGTTGTTCTCATAGGGTTTTGCCTGTGCATCAGGCACATTGAAAGTACGGTCACAAATTCAAATTAGATTTGCATACAATGCGCACATTGACTTTCAGAGCGTGGTCTAAGGGCATTGACCCCATTTATCCGGAAGTCTGTCTGGCCACTGGTTGGCCTATAGTCTGTTAGACAATTGTTTTGTTGAAAACAAGCGTATGGGAACACGGAGTAACACGCCCGCTGCACGCAGAAGTGCTGGCTACAGGCCTACAAGTGGCGTCAAGCCCTTTCTGACACCCACTAATCCCAGCGCTCTCTGGAATTTGCCAGGGCGCGCTGTCCGCTCTTTGCAATTGGACCTTCACCCAACAGTGGGCACCAAAGTGAGTTGATCATTGAGAATCACTGCACACCCACATTTATGTGGAAGTGCATTTCCATTCCACTGTTTTTTCACTCAGGTGACAACAGCCATGGCCGCCATTGAAGAAGAAAACAGGGCCGAAGTCGACTCCAGTCCTCCCCAGGAAGAACCCAGTGCTGCCCCAGTGGAACCCAGTGCCATCCCAGAAACGACTACCACTGAGCAGTCCCAGGTATTTTGTCGCTAGTTGCACTGATTGAGTGACATGATGTGGGCACAGTATACGCAATTGAGCTTTCCACCTCAGATGAAAACCACGGATGCGGCCACAAATGCCACAAATGCAGTGGCAGAGACCCCTCGATCAGAGGCCTCCCCAAGTGATGAAGCAACAGCACCCCCTCCGGTCACTGATCCTCCTCCGGCCACTGAACCCCCTCTGGCCACTGAACCCCCAGCCACAGGTGGCGGTAACAGGGCTGCAAGCCCCACCTCAACAGTTGCAAGTGTGCTGCGTGGGAGGCGCAGCTCTTCCCCCCAGTTAGCCTGGAATTACGGTGGTGGTTCACGACAGTTCACAGACATATGTGGGTTGTTCTCTCTCATTTGAGCTTTGATTGCAGACCCGTCCAACGACACTGCCAAAGCCATGTGGATCTCAAGCCTGGACCCTCTCCCAGAGCGATTCGAGGAGCTTCTGCAACACCTCAAAGCCCACTGGGTGTTGCCAGACAACTGCCCGCAGTCTCAGTGGGACTCTGACCTAGAGCAAATCTCTGAGAAATTGAAGCAGGTTTGCCAATGAAAATGCCTCTCACTTGTCACAAATCTTTGTAACCTATTTTCAATACCATTTGCAGACCTTGCTAGACTCGAATGGAGACTACCCCAGCTGCTTCAAGAAAGGCCAAGGAATTGAAGTTCTTGACCAAGGACGCTGGTGGCCGGCAGTGGCCAAGAAAGCATACCTTTCCCAAAGCGGTTCCATTGTAATTGCCGCTAAGGCAATTGGCTATCCGGTGGAGGTGAGCTGTGCTTTAGATAGATTTGGTTGGTCGATATTCATTGGCATTTGTGCCCTTCTATTGGCAGTTCTACGACCACCACTGCGTTCGCATTCGGGGTTCCCAGACCAGGAGAGAGCCGCAGACCCCCCTACAGAAGACACGAAATGCCACCATGGGCAAGCAACTCTTGGGCGGAGACTGGGCCGTCATGGAGAGTGGTATTGGGGGAGTGGTGCAATGGGTCGACACCATCAACAATACTGCTGCCATTGCCACCACTGCAAATGGCACTATTTCACTGGCTATAGTGCCTTTCGGCAGAATCGCTTCCAGAACAAGGTTGGCTTACCCAGCCCACTGTATAGACAGCCATCTCAGGGTTGACATTCTTTAGCCAAGCGGAGTTCGCCGCCAGCTCCACTGACTCCTCACTGGATCACTCCACTGAGGGTGGGGGGGCACAGGAGAGAGGCGCAACTCCACGGCCTTTGGAGCACACTTCCCCTGTTGTGGTGGACGCCACTGCTTCTAACACTAGTCCCAGCGAGAATGCCAGTGGCACCTCTGCGCCTCAGCCGGCTTCTGGGACAGTGGACACCACTGCCACTCAGGCCGCTCAAAAGTGAGCTTCCTCCCAGAGTGATAAGTCAGTGATGTCACTGACTGACATGACATGAACTCGACTTGCATGAAACATTTGTAGAGCCCGACAGCGGAGGCAAAAGCGCCCAACAGCGACTGAAACAGCGGCGATGCTGGACCAAGCCAGGGCAGAGGATGACACTGTTGCTGGCGAGACGTTTACCCTCCCAGAAGATAACCCAGGTGATACATATTGAGAGATTTGTGGGTTTCTGGTGAATGTGCAAGTGGCTACAATGGCTGAAATGCCACAAATTGCAGAGGCTTTCACAGCTGCACTATCAAAGCAGGCGGCCACCATCCCCGCAAAGATCGGTGCCATTCACCAAAAGCACCAGACCCTGCTGGCGCAACAAGCGGCCAAGAAGGGCAAGAAAGTTCCCCCTGGAAAGCCTCTCGGTCCGGACCCGAAAACAACAGAGGGGCAAGTCTACGCCGCCCTTGAACACCTGCTGAACACGTGGGCATTTACAGGCTTTCACAGCTTTGTTTTCTGGAGTTCACTGCCATTGAAGTCCTCACTGTAAACACTTTTAGCTACTCCCTCGGCACCATCTTCAAAACGTCGATGAAGGAAATTGGGATGGGTTTGGCAGGCACCGTGAATGAGAGATTTGACAGCCGAAGTGCGTCGATCCTCGCTGCTGTCAATGCTCTCAGTGGCAATCTCGAGCGTGCTCGACAAGACGACATCACTTTCCGAAAGAACACTCGAGCAGAGTATGAGGGAGTGACAAAAGCGGCAAATGCCACCTTCTCCTCGATGGAGAATGCTGCAGAGGCGGTTAAGAAAGCCACTGCCACAGAGGCCGAGGCCAGTGAGCTGCGCAATCAGGAATTACGCCAAATGTTGGCCGCAGTGAAGGCTTTCAGTGAAGCCACAGCTGCATTGAAAGAGGCCACAAAAGGGGCGAACTCAGCAGCAAAAGCCAATGAAGAAGCCGCTGCAAGCCACGCCAAGGCTGCCAAGAGCTGGGAAAAGCAGATGGCACACATGGCAGAAGCAACTGCCATGATCACTGGCTTAACCAAGCAGTCAGCGCTGTACTTTGAGCAGCAGTGGAAAATGCAGACGGTCAGCAGTGAGAACGCCGATTAGGTCGCCACTGCATTCCTTCAGATGGCCAGTGCAGCCCTCTGACACACTGGGATTGCTGGTGGAAGGCCCCTGATGCTCGATGTGCTTGATCAAATTCGTCGTGATGTACATGGCCCCATTCAGTTTGGCTGTAAGACAAGGAATAGGCGTGTATAAAAAACAGATGGCACAGATACGGTACAGCTGACCAATGATCTTGTTGAGTTGTCGCTCCTGCTCAGCGCTCTGTCCGTCAGTTTGGTGCGACGCCCCTGATTCTTCGGCTAAAATAGTGGCATTCATTGGCATTCTCAGCTTAATGTGACTGAATTGTGGACAGTTACTGCACTTACAATAGTCCATGCCCTCTGCGGACAACTGTGGCTTCGTCAGTGCCTAAATGAGAAATTGTACAAAGCAGGGTATCCAATTTCTCAGGACAACAAATCCGCAAAATGTAGTGCCATGACAACACACTTGTATCATAGGCAATCAGAAGCATTTACTGTCGCAAAAAAGATTCGAATACAATGGGGCGCAATACATCAGTCAAGTGTAAATGGGATATGTGACATCATCCAAAATCTCCATAATGTCCTTGACATTTCCCAGAGCAGTGCGCAACAACTCGAGCTGCACCTGGCCTCTCTTGCCTTCTTTGTCGTGATCGAACCCCAGTTTTCTTTCTAGGCCCGCAATCACAATTTCCAGGGATTCCTCGGCATTCTCGGCTTTGGCTGCAAACTTAGACATTCCATACACACACGGAATCAAACAGAATCGTAACCAGAATCGCAGTATGCTTCACCTTTGGCCACTGAAAGCTCCTGTTGTTTGCGAAGCTTCTTGGCTCCCTCCAGTGTCATTGTGTCCACATCGGGAATAGAGGGGTCCGGCTGGGTTCCCGGTGGAGGGTCAATGTCGGGCCTGTCATTCGATGAAGACATTGCTTTTGCTTGTTCTCGTCTCCACTGGCCAGTGGCTAGCCAGTCACACTTGCACAACCCTGTGTGTGGCAGTGTTAAACCACAAGTCAATCAAAGGGAAGTATACTTTTTACATCGCTGGAAAAGCCATAGGCATTTCACTTTCTTTCTGTGCGTGATTTCACATTTGGTGTTTTTTGGTGTAATATGTGCATTGCAATAGCCTGTGATAGCCTCTTACATGTCTATGTTTGCCAGAGAAGCAAGTGTGACAACAATTTCGAGAATTGTCAAGAATCCCTCTGAATCGAGAACTTCTTTGTCGTTTTTGTTGAAAACAAAACAAAAAAGAAATGCCGGAGGCCACGACGAGGGTGCTGCTGTGGGGAGGGAGCTCCCACAAGGGCCAGTGGATCCCGTGCTCCGTCGCCTGGAGGCTGCCCAGCGGTCAGACAGTCTGTTGGGTTCTGTTGTTACATTATCTTCTCTGAAAGGCCACTGTGTTCAGCGGGGTTCTCCTGCTGGGGGCTGAACGACGGCTCGTTCGTCATCGTCAAGCTAGGCGGTGTGTTATTGTCATTTTCTCACTGCAACCACACACAATGTATTGGCATAATCATTTTGCTAGTGTGCTGCCACGAGCCCGAGTTGGTGTGCGGCATCGGCTGCACCTTCTGGCCCGACCAGCCCGAGGACAACTGCAGCGATTGGGACACCTACTAAGAAGTCCCTCAGTGAGAAGCCACTGATTCGCGATGACGAATCATTGTTGATGTTGATTTATTATTGTTGATTTCATTGTTGTGAAGCTGTTGAGATGACGATGGAGGAGTTGGGATGGTTGGATATGACTGTTTACATAGTTGACACAGAATGTTCCAGACGGAACGCTGTGTATCAACTGAACCTAGGCTGTCAACTCAAACGAAGACGGCACTCAAGTCACTGAAAAAGGCACTTGCATTCCACAATTAAGGCATTGAAATACTAAGGGGTTTGGCTGTCTACAGGTGTCTACACATCAAATCTTGATGGACAGAAGTCACTGAAAACGCAGCCAGCACACAGTTAGGGGCCACTAATTCACTGGCATACGGAAAAAAATTACTGAATATCGCTTTTCATAGCCTTCTTAGGCATGATCCCGCTAAGCCTATGAATGGTTTTTCTGGGTTCTATTGGCTTGCAGCGCCCTTCCACAGAAACGCAAGAAAGCCAGTGAAAACGTGTAGACATGTAGACATGTAGACAGGCTCCCGCACATGGTGCGACGTGACACCAATTATCAGGTACGCCTCCGAGCTGGAGAAGCTCAACAGCACCTATGAGCAGGAGATCTTCCTGCAGAGGACGCAGACCTTCTGGTCGGGCGCCAGCAGTCTCGTCGGCAAACCGAGCGCCATTCTGGCCGCGCTCTTCTTGGGTAAGAACTGGTTTGTAGGTCTACCTACAGTATGCTTGTATTGAGACAGAGCTACAATCCAGTCCAAGTCTGCAAAGGTTGCAGGTGTTACACGCACGTAATACCTGTGTACTACTTGGCACAAGGCGATTCAGGCGCCCTCTCCGACCGAATCGGTCGCAAGCCCGTGATCCTGCTGTCGATAGCGGTGGGCATGGTGTTCACGCAGACGACCAGCTGCTTTCTGGCGCCCAGCTTCCAGCTGCCCGCCTTCTTTGTCGTCGTCGAGACCTTCTTCTGGAGCATACTTGGCGGCCAGTCGTCGGAAGGTTAGGAACTGCGGATTGAAGAAGAAAGACGCCGCCCGTTGCAGTTGAAATGAAACAGAAAAATTCGAGACAGGTGGTAAGACCACTCTCCCCCTACTCTTCTTTCTGTCCCGCTTTCCCCTTCCCCGCTTTAGCTGGGCACAGACTGGTGGGTCGCTGTACAGGGTGGCCCAAAAAAGTGAGATCCCTAACTACGCGACCGCCGTTCTCGAGCGTGACTGCACATATCAAGCCCCAAGTTGCGTAGGACATACTACAGGGCGTTTTTGCTAAGGTACCAAAATTTCAGCCCATTTCGTACACCAAACAGAAGATGGCGTCGTTTTGCGCAGGGTCATGTCGAAAGTCGCGTGCGGCGCTTTTCACTGCAGGAGATCGTGCTGGAGCTGAAGAAGGCCGAGGAGCAGCTCCAGCACGATCTCATGCAGTGAAAAGTCGCTGCACGCGATTTTCGACATGACCCTGCGCAAAACGACGCCATCTTCTCTTTAGTGTACGAAATGGGCTGAAATTTTGGTACCTTATCAAAAACACCCTGTAGTATGTCCTGTCCAACTTGGGGCTTGATATGCGCAGTCACGCTCGAGAACGGCGGTCGCGAAGTTAGGGGTCTCACTTTTTTTGGGCCACCCTGTAGATAAAGATTCGCTAAGCTCCACCCGTCTCCAATCCAATACATATGTGAAGCGCCGAAGTCTTCTTTTAGGCTCGAACGCCGCCTATCTGGTGGACAAGGACCCCGATCCCCAGTCGCTGTCCCTTCGCATCGCCATCCTGCTGATTATCGGGCTGGTCGTGGCAGGCCTCTCGAGCAACCTGGGCGTCCTGCTCCACTTCGAGTTCGGACTGACCGTCCAGTGGCTCTACACAATCAACTGCGTCTTCCTGCTGCTGGCCTTTGCCTACACCCTCTTCATACTGAAGGACCTCAGACCGAGGCAGAAGAAGGGGGACCACGAAGGAGAGACTCCAGTGAGTTGGAACGACTGACGTCGTCGTTAGACGGTCTATAGGGAAGCGGAACTACCGTAGTGAAAGATTTCTTTGATGGAGACCGATGGCAATTTCAGTCTCCGGAAGACGACTGGCCGCCATTGAATTCAAGCCACTTTGATTGAAGCAATATGTGTTTAGCAGATCCAAACAATCGGTTGTCGTACATGCCCAGCATGGATGGGTCATGGTAGTTGCGTCATAACGAGTCTGGCGTCAAGCCCACAATGACGCCACCGATTCAGGACTTCGACGACGACGGCGGCGGTTGGTGGTGGAATCTGTGGCGGAGGGCGAAGGCGTGGCTCGTGCTCGAGTGGGAGGCGATGAAGGTGTGCTTCAAGAAGCGCGAGGGACACAAGCGAGCCGCTCTTCTCATCGTCATGGCCGTCAGCGGACTCACCGACCTTTCCGAGGGACAAGAAGGACGTCAGTTGACTGCCACGTGAAGCACCTGAAGATTGCGTCCACCTATTCGGCTTCTTGCAGGACTGATCGGCATCTACACTCGACTGCCCCCTTTCAAGTGGGGACCCGCCGAGTTCAACATCTACCAGAATCTGGAGACCGTCTCTCGTAAGCTGAGCAATGAACTGCGTGCTTTGGGTACTGCTCTTTCTCCAATGCACGTGCGCAACCGCTCTCCAGTTCTGCTGGGCACTCTGGGCGGCATGTTCGTCATGAAGAAGGTGCTGCGGCTGCGCGACACGACCATAATGCTCGTCGGGTTCGGCGTCAACGTCGTCGACGTCCTTCTGATCGCCTTCGCCCGGTCCTCACTCTGGATCTATCTGGGCACCCTGTTCTGCGAGGGCCCAGTCGTGGCCATTCTGCCCGCCGGCATGGCCTTCGTTTCGACGTTGGTGCCCCCAGACGAGGTGCGCCATCTGAAATACATAACAAACACAGAAGGTAACAAAACTAATGATTGCGAAATATGCATATCGTATTGGCCAGACGAGTATGTACGTGTTACAGTGAATTCCCTCATCTTTTAGTGAAACCCGCATATGCGCCACATAATGTATGTTGCCAATTCCCATCGGTGGTGTGGTTTATGGAGAGTCTGTAAGTGTCTTTCTGAGCTGTCTCTTGATCCACTACTGTAATCACTCAATTGCGTATTCTTCCGCTCTGTTGCTAGATCGGCAAGGTCTACGCCGTGTTCACGGTCATCACCCAGCTGGCGTCTCTGTGTCAGACCTTCCTTCTGCAACCTTTCTATTACTTCACCGTGGCAATCTATCAGTCGTTGATCTGGTACCTGCTGGCTCTCATCAATATGGTCGCCTTCCTTCTCATGCTCTGGGTCCATTATGCCACCCCTGCCCCACAGACTGAAGAGGTCACGTCTGAGGTTGAGACTGAGACCACTGCGACTGAGTTGAAGGAACAAAGGCACACAAACGGTCCAACAGAACCTGCGTCTCTAGAAGTTCTATAGTCAGCGGAGATTGTTGATTGTCTGTAACGTGATGAACACTTGAGCTCAGGATTTCTGGTATTCCTGAAATGCTCTCGTCGGGTGTATTGATATTATTGAAACAAGTAGCAAGTTGTTCCGCTATTCATCTGCACGGCTGTTACTCCCGGTGCGACAGCTTCGTGCGTTGTGCAGTGCACTATTGTCGGCGCATGATTGGAAGCGATGGCCTGGTGACGGCCATCCTCGATGATATACAGAACAGAATTGGCGCGACGTACATGCACGTGCAAGAATTCCACTTGGACAGAGTACCATTCAATCTCCTTCGAGTTGCTCATTGGAGGGTCTAATAGTATACGTGACACAAATCACAAACAAAGTACCTAACAGTAGTTGTGTTTAGCATGTTGTGTCACACTAATCTACCCTACCCGTGAAATCCGATACAGTTCAACGCAAGAATTTGGTTCCACATTTCGTTTGCAAAGCAACAATTTTGTCAGTACGGTGCTGGACTGTGTGCGAGTGTTGTGGTCCTCGTCTGTATACGGAGTGTTATGATAATTGGTACTGAACTCAGAGATTCGTTGTTTGGCGAGCCGTTGCCATGCCGACGCCAGGGGCGAGACATGGCTTTAGAATGAGATTAGTGCGGACCGAGAGGCTTTTGCCAGCTTTTCCTAGACTACACCCTGACAGTTAACACCAATCGAAGCGAAATGGGTCAAATTCTGGCACGCTGCTGGGCATGGTTCCGACGCAACGTCTCGATAGAGCCGATGGTCTTCCTGGCCGTCTTCGGCGGAAGTCTGACGCTGGCCGTGATGCCTACCGTGTTCATGGCCAAGTTCAAGCGACACTATTCGTCGGAACTTCAAGATCTGAACAGCACAAGAGAACGGGAAGTGTTCCTGCAGGAGAGGATCACGTTTTGGAATATACTGGCTGACGCCGTCGGCAAGCCGATCGCGATCGCGGCCGCACTGTTCTTCGGTGGGATGCTGTATTCTACCGTACGCCCGCTTAGTACATACAAAGTGCGATTGTAGGCGCACTCTCCGACTACACCGGCCGAAAAGTGTTCCTGTTGCTTGAATTGGCAAGGGAAGTGGCTTTTGCTCAATCTCATTCCAGCTTTCTGTCCGACTCATTGAACCTTCCTATCTACTATCATGTGATCAGCGCTTTCGCGTTCAGCCTGCTTGGCGGAGTGGGCATTTCCGGTACGATTGGTTCAGCCTCAACAAATGATGACAATGGTTTTTAACAACACGGTTTGTTTTGCAGAACTGAACGACGCTTATCTTGTGGACTTCAATCCTGATCCAAACTCACTGTCGTTGCGCATGACAATCATTCTTGTGATTGCGTTGATAACTGCTGCGCTAGCCAGTAACACCGGTCTATACCTCTATGAATCTGGCCTCACCATCCACTGGATGTTGACGATCGGTGCCGCATTCGGCACCGCGGCATTCTTCTATTGTCTCTTCCTCGTGAGAAACATCATTCCATCCGAGGAATACGGTAAAGACAAACACCACACAAGGACGACTTCAGCGAAAGTGGCGCCCCAGGCCCAGGCGCAGCAACGAGTGAGTTGCGGTCATTTATCATCGACAACTGCAAACGGCTCGGTGATAACTACTATACCTGTGTATGTCACTTGTACAACATCGTTGACGACGACGTGTGTAACACAGCACTACAAAATGCTGCACTAGAATAGTAACACAACGCAACTTTGCGGATTCAGGCGGTAGAGCAAGAACCTTGTCCACCAGAGGTGGCCCCAGCAACAGCGTCCGAATTAAGACTTGCGTCGCAAAATATCGGCTGTTGTCGATCCGTTGGAGGGTGGGCGAAGTGGGCGCTGCAACTTCAGTGGGCCTCCATTAGGGTGGCACTGAGAAAGAGGGACGGCAATAAGAGGGCGGTCATGGTCTGCGTCATGTTGGTCTCCGTGCTCTCTGGCGTGTCGGAGGGCCAAGAGTCCAGTAAGGAACAAGCTGTTTTAAAAAAGTTGAGTTGTTTTATTAATACAGAGTGGTTTGTGAGTGTTTTAAAGTGGAAGAGTAAAAGAGTGGATACTTTTGTAAAGTATTTCGAAGCCTTTCCGATATGATGCGCGCCCGCCCGGAGTCCACTATTCATGCGCTACTTTCATGACACGCTCCTTTCTGAGGGGTTCTTGCAGGGCAACATTGGGATCGCCCGGGATTATTTTTTGAGCAAGACACACGCATTTCTGAGCGGTTGTTGCAGGGCAACATTGGAATCGCCCGGGATTAATTTTTTGAGCAGACAAAGTTGTTCGTAAGACAAGGGTTTAAAAAACAAAAGTATTTCTTTAGGAATAAGTTTTCAACAACTGCCTCAACGTAAGCTTTCAAACGGTCGAACGAATCCCGCTCTACAACGTAAGACGAGCGAGTTAGGGCCGATTTACTGTTTGAACCTTTGGGTTGCTGTAGATCGCGATAATTGTTTCGACCATTAGAAGAACAAATGATCAGTGAGTCAAGAGCTATCCAGTAACTCAAGACCGTCTCTCTACGACGCACGCTGAGCGAGTTAGAGCGATTTCTATGCTAAAAACGCAAGAATGTCGCTTTTCGTGGTGCGTGTTTGCGTAATTAACAAAATTTTTACGCCAAGTGAAAGAGCACGTCGAGACCTTTTAGTTGACCTATCGCACGCCGCTCTACGACGTAAGACGAGCGTGTTAGAGCCGTTTTGCGTTTTGGACCTTCGGGTTACTGTAGCGCGCGCAATTCAAACTTTTGAATTTCGACTTCTCTTACCGGAATTATCAGTGTGCCGAAACCTATTCAATGAACTCAAGATCGTCTCTCTATGACGGAAGACGAGCGAGTTAGATAAGTTTTGCGTTTTATACCTTTGGGTTACTGTAGCTCCCGAAATTCAAACTTTTGAGTTTCGACCAATAGAAGAACAAATGATCAGCGAGTCGAGAGCTATCCAACCAACCCAAGATCGTCTCCGTACAACGCACGTTGAGCGAGTTAGAGCGATTTTTGCGTTAAAAACGCGAGAATGTCGCTTTTCGTGTTGCGTGTTTGCGTAATTAAGAAAATGTTTATGCCAAACGAAAGAGCACGTCGAGACCTTTCAGTTGACCTATCGCACGCCGCTCTACGACGTAAGACGAGCGAGTAATAGCCGTTTTCAGTTTGAACCTTCTGGTTACTGTAGCGCGCGCAATTGAAACTTTTGAATTTCGAAGTCTCTTAGCAACATTACCAGTAAGTGGGGAGCTATCCATAAAGCCCAAGATCGCCTTCCTACGACTTACCAACGCCGAGATATGAGAGCGTGACGGACGGACTTACGTACGTACGGCTAAAAATGGTGGACCACAGAAAAATCGGTACGGACCACAGAAAAATGGGTATTCGCACAGAAAATGGGTATTCGAACAGAAAATGGGTATTCGCACAGAAAAATGGGTATTCGCACAGAAAAATGGGTATTCGCACAGAAAAATGGGTATTCGCACAGAAAATGGGTACTCGCACAGAAAAATGGGTATTCGCACAGAACAAGCTGTTTTAAAAAAGTTGAGTTGTTTTATTAATACAGAGTGGTTTGTGAGTGTTTTAAAGTGGAAGAGTAAAGGAGTGGATACTTTTGTAAAGTATTTCAAAGGCCTTTCCGATATGACGCGCGCCCGCCCGGGGTCCACTATTCATGCGCTACTTCTGACACGCTCCTTTCTGAGGGGTTCTTGCAGGGCAACATTGGGATCGCCCGGGATTATTTTTTTTTGAGCAAGACACACGCATTTTTGAGCGGTTGTTGCAGGGCAACATTGGGATCGCCCGGGATTAATTCTTTTAGCAGACAAAGTTGTTCGTAAGACAAGGGTTTAAAAAAACAAAAGTATTTCTTTAGGAATGACCGTTCAACAACTGCCTCAACGTAAGCTTTCAAACGGGCGAACGAATGCCGCTCTACAACGTAAGACGAGCGAGTCAGGGCCGATTTGCTGTTTGAACCTTTGAGTTACTGTAGCTCGCCAAATTCAAACTTTTGAATCTCGACTTCTCTTAACGGAATGATTAGTGTGACGAAACCTATTCAACAAACTCAAGATCGTCTCTCTACGACGGAAGACGAGCGAGTTAGAGAAGTTTTGCGTTTTGAACTTTTGGGTTACTGTAGCTCACGATATTCAAACTTTTGAGTTTCGACCAATAAAAGAACAAATGATCAGTGAGTCAAGAGCTATCCAGCAACTCAAGATCGTCTCTCTACGACGCACGCTAAGCGAGTTAGAGCGATTTCTATGCTAAAAACGCGAGAATGTCGCTTTTCGTTGTGCGTGTTTGCGCAATTAACAATTTTTCACGCTAAGTGAAAGAGCACGTCGAGACCTTTTAGTTGACCCATCGCACGCCGCTCTACGACGTAAGACGAGCGTGTTAGAGCCGTTTTGCGTTTTGGACACTCAGGTTACTGTAGCGCGCGCAATTCAAACTTTTGAATTTCGAGTTCTCTCAACGGAATTATCAGTGTGCCGAAACCTATTCAACGAACTCAAGATCGTCTCTCTATGACGGAAGACGAGCGAGTTAGATAAGTTTCGCGTTTTAAACCTTTGGGTTACTGTAGCTCCCAAAATTCAAACTTTTGAGTTTCGACCAATAGAGGAACAAATGATCAGTGAGTCGAGAGCTATCCAACCAACCCAAGGTCGTCTCCCTACGACGCACGCTGAGCGAGTTAGAGCGATTTCTGCCTTAAAAACGCGAGAATGTCGCTTTTCGTGTTGCGTGTTTGCGTAATTAGGAAAACTTTTAATGCCAAACGAAAGAGCACGTCGAGACCTGTTAGTTGACCTATCGCACGCCGCTCTACGACGTACGACGAGCGAGTTAGAGCCGTTTTCCGTTTGAAGCTTCGGGTTACTGTAGCGCGCGAAATTCAAACTTTTGAATTTCGAAGTCTCTTAGCAACATTACCAGTAAGTCGAGAGCTATCCATAAAGCCCAAGATCGCCTTCCTACGACTTACCAACGCCGAGATATGAGAGCGTGACGGACGCACGGACGCACGGACGCACGGACGCACGCACGATAAGCTCTCGTAGGGGTTCGCCCGGCTGAGGCCGGGCGAAAAAATGGGTATTCGCACAGAAAAATGGGTACTTGCACAAAAATGGGTATTCGCACAGAAAAATGTGTACTCGCACAGAAAAATGGTACTTGCATAGAAACGTGATAATATCACGACAGACTCAGGCTCAAGCGTTGGCTCTGGCTTAGGCTAAGGCAGGCTCAGGCTAAGGCTAAGGCTAAGGCTTAGGCTTAGGCTTAGGCTTAGGCTTAGGCTTAGGCTTAGGCTCAGGTCTACGATCTCCTCCTGCTCAGGCCTACGATCTCCGCCTAGCCTACGATCTCCTCCTGCTCAGGCCTACGATCTCCACCTAGCCTACGATCTCCTCCTGCTCAGGCCTACGATCTCCGCCTAGACTACGATCTCCTCCTGCTCAGGCCTACGATCTCCGCCTAGACTACGATCTCCTCCTGCTCAGGCCTACGATCTCCGCCTAGACTACGATCTCCTCCTGCTCAGGTATACGATCTCCACCTAGCGTACGATCTCCTCCTGCTCAGGCCTACGATCTCCGCCTAGACTACGATCTCCTCCTGCTCAGGCCTACGATCTTCGCCTAGCCTACGATCTCCTCCTGCTCAGGCCTACGATCTCCGCCTAGCCTACGATCTCCTCCTGCTCAGGCCTACGATCTTCGCCTAGACTACGATCTCCGACTGCTCAGGACTACAATCTCCGCCTAGCCTACGATCTCCTCCTGCTCAGGTGTACGATCTCCACCTAGCGTACGATCTCCTCCTGCTCAGGCCTACGATCTCCGCCTAGACTACGATCTCCTCCTGCTCAGGCCTACGATCTCTGCCTAGACTACGATCTCCTCCTGCTCAGGCCTACGATCTCCGCCTAGACTACGATCTCCTCCTGCTCAGGCCTACGATCTCCGCCTAGACTACGATCTCCTCCTGCTCAGGCCTACGATCTCCGCCTAGCCTACAATCTCCTCCTGCTCATGCTTACGATCTCCGCCTAGCCTACGATCTCCTCCTGCTCAGGCCTACGATCTCCGCCTAGCCTACAATCTCCTCCTGCTCAGGCCTACGATCTCCACCTAGCCTACGATCTCCTCCTGCTCAGGCCTACGATCTCCGCCTAGACTACGATCTCCTCCTGCTCAGGCCTACGATCTCCGCCTAGACTACGATCTCCTCCTGCTCAGGCCTACGATCTCCGCCTAGACTACGATCTCCTCCTGCTCAGGCCTACGATCTCTGCCTAGACTACGATCTCCTCCTGCTCAGGCCTACGATCTCCGCCTAGACTACGATCTCCTCCTGCTCAAGCCTACGATCTCCGCCTAGACTACGATCTCCTCCTGCTCAGGCCTACGATCTCCGCCTAGCCTACAATCTCCTCCTGCTCAGGCCTACGATTTCCGCCTAGACTACGATGTCCGCCTAGCCTACAATACGATCTACGATTCGCTCTGTTTTGCCTAGGTTTAGGCCTACGATTACCCTCTAGCAGGCTTTGTACATGATTCTATCGAGTTTCTGTGCAAGTACCCATTCTTCTGTGCGAGTACACATTTTTCTGCGCGAATACCCATTTTTCTGTGCGAGTACCCATTTTTCTGTGCGAGTACCCACTTTCTGTGCGAATACCCATTTTTCTGTGCAAATACCCATTTTTCTGTGCGAATACCAATTTTTCTGTGCGAGTACCCATTTTCTGTGCGAATACCCATTTTTCTGTGGCCCATACCCATTTTTCTGTGGTCCGTACATCCACCCCTTACGTACGTACGCACGAACGCACGAAGAGCTCTCGTAGGGGTTCGCCCGGCTGAGGCCGGGCGAAAAAAGTGGAAGTTGAAGGATTTGACTTCACATTCCTACACGCGTGCAAATTTAACCTCAGGTCTGCTTGGGCTCTACACGCAGACTTCGCCGTTCAACTGGGGCCCCAACGAGTTCAACACCTACCACAACATCGAGTTCTTCTCGCGTGGGTGCTTGGCGGCAGTCACAGTACATATGTATTTCTACGTACTCTTAGGACAAACCTATACACCCTCCGCACTTTGCAGTTCTCGTGGGCACGCTGCTCGGCATGTTCCTCATGAAGATCGTGTTCAAGCTGCGCGACTCCACCATCATGCTGGTCGGATTCGGCGTCAACATCGTCGACGTTTTGGTTATCGCACTGGCGCGCTCCTCCCTCTGGATCTACGTGGGCACCCTGCTGTGCGAAGGGCCGGTCGTCTGCATCTTGCCTGCTGCCATGGCCTTCGGCTCCTCGCTGGTCGAGATGGACGAGGTTAGTGTTACTGTAGCTTGTTACTGAATAGACTCCACCATCGTTTCTGTCTAATTCAACAACGGGGAAGTGGCGATTGCAGGTCGGCAAGGTGTTCGCCGTCTTCGCCGTCATGTCCCAGCTGAGCTCCGTCTTCCAACTGCTGGTCCTGCAGCCCTTCTACCTATTCACGGTGGCCTTCTACAAGCCTCTCATCTGGTACCTGCTGGCGCTGCTCAACCTGGGCGCCTTCCTGCTCATGCTCTGGGTGCACAGGAACTACGTGGACGAGGATGAAACGGTAGAAGCCGTGATGAAGGTCGAAGAGCCGCAGAAGATGATCCATGTCAAAAGCCCCGTAGCGGTGACACAACACCACGAACAGTTGGAGCTACAGGCGACACATGTTTGAAGAGTTCGGTGCGGCAGATGGCGTGCAATGTAGAGTTGTACGGTAGTACAAACGAGTAGAAGGCCAACAATCGACCGCGAAAGCGCGATGACGCACGTTCGCATGCATCAGGAAGGCTTCGGAGACAGCTGTTCCAGTCGTAATCCGCTTACGCCCGGAAAATCGCAACAACAACAAATCCGCACTAACTAATGGGCCGGGTACACCTCCGCCATCAAATTCCGGCGGCTATTTTCGTCTCTGGAAGTGGAATTAGATTCGATTCGGAAGAAGAGGAAGGTCGCGATCCCTGTCAAATCCAATCGCGTGGGCGGTAGAAACCAATCGGCCATCCATCCAATCCCTCTTTCGGCCCGAGCGCAGAACGGAACGGAACGACGCACGCAGAGCGGCCGTGACTCAGCCCTTTCTCTCACGCCGCCGCTCGCGCGC
Source organism: Linhomoeus sp. GSCO2_2 (assembly GCA_030248115.1). Lineage (NCBI taxonomy): Eukaryota > Metazoa > Nematoda > Chromadorea > Monhysterida > Linhomoeidae > Linhomoeus > Linhomoeus sp. GSCO2_2. Next base: position 70,828 of record JASAMZ010002602.1, read on the forward strand.
CAATCGCCATTAGAGGGAGAGAGGACGCGTTCCCGATTTCGCCTCCACCCCAGCGCTGGGGAACTCGCTCTCGCGCGCTCTTCGCAACGCAGTAGACCCCCTTTGTAGTTCTGTCATTGGCGTTGCTCCACAGCGGCAGCGATGAAATCGACACTGTCCTCATTGCTAGTGGCCCGCCCTCGGTTGAGTTCAGTTCACGTAGTAAACTGATCTTGAATGGTGCGAAGCTTGCGTGTAGGTGTTGGATGTTGCTTTTGTTTACGGCCTGGCGCTTTCGCGAGTATTTTCGAAGAAGACTCTGTGATTCTGTTGTTTTCGCTGACGCCGAGCTTCATACACCACAAGCCAAGCGAATAGGCCGAAACGGTGGCACGTCCCCCTTGCTCCCTCAGCTGACCATTCACGACACTTCCACCCTCGCCTACCGAGTGTTGTTGTCGCCTTTTGACTTGTCCACTCTCTTTCGTGAGCGCGTGACGTCAGCCGCGCGCGTTCTTCGTTCTCGTCTCCTTTGTTCCCAGCCGGGGGGAGGGGGCGCAGTACACGACGCGCTCTACATACAGGTCAGACTCTGGCTGTACTTGCCTCGAAGCAGTTGTGGTGCAAGTGAGAGAGGGGGCAGGAGGGGGTGACTCCGCCCACGTGTTTCTGGAGGGATGGAAACAGGCTCTCCAGTGGAGATTACTCTGACAGACGAGAGTTGGGAAGCTTGTTTGTCGCGTGCAGGTTCAGACGCGCAGCCGACAGATCTCGTCTTGTCGCTATAGTTTTGCCATCTGTCTGTCTGTCCGTATGTCACTCCCTCCTCTCTACATGTCGTCGTTGCCGTTGCGAGAAGCCGCTCAACGGCTCAAAACACCACTGATCCGTCCATCTCCCACGAGAGGTTTTCGTCGCCGCGCCGAAGGCGACACGGACCGGTTTTCCTCGGGGGCGCGCGCGCGCACCTTTGAGCTTGCCTGCTCGCGAGAACTCCGTCTGTATTTTCCCCGCTTCTCCGACGATATGCCCGCGTTCTCTGAGGAGGAGAGGGGATTATTCCTCGCGCCGCGTACATAGCGCCGAAGATGAGGGGGCAGAGGGGAGGGGAAGAAAGCAAACATTTGTTGAAGAATTCGAATCTGGCGCTCGCTCGCTCTCTGCGTTCACCTCCTCTTTCGTCAACACGACAGATGGAGGGACGGACTACAGACAGGCAGACTGATTTATGCGCGTCTGCGCGCTTCTGTAGAGTGTAGTGACTACTGACCTGACGTGAGGCGAAGTTTGGAGTTGCATAAGCGCGTTGCGAAAGTTACGTATCGGCGCACTACACACTTCAGTTTCCCTATGGTGACACATTGCGTGATCGACGGAATTGGCTGACCGAATTAGCGACGACGAAGAGCGATCAGCATTTGGAATCTGATCTTCTGCCTTGAGCTGGACTGTTACTCATTACAATGGGCTTCCAGTCGCTGCTGCGCTCCCTTCTAGTCCTGCTTTCAGGTGAGGCGCCGTCGTGTGTGTCGCACAGTATAGCATACTGTGCATACGTACTACATACAGACATAATGAACTGTAGACACATACTTTACGATTACAGTATACCCAATGTATTGCTTTGCAGCGGCGCTCTGCCAGTCTGCCAGACTGGTCCCCTGCCACCAGAACCCTTGCCAGAACGGCGGCGAGTGCCAAGTGGTCTCAGGTGGATTGTCTTGGCAGATGTCGCGGCGGTTGGATACCGCTGCTATCGTACCCATTCTACTGTCATTCAGCTTCTCTGGAAGGCCAGATATGCCCCGTCGGCTTTCGTCTCTACAACGGGAAGTGCTACCGATTCGAGCAGACGCCGGTTCCGTGGCTGGAGGCCGACCGCCGCTGCTCCAAGCGCGGGGCGACGCTTCTGCGCGTCAGGAGCCAGTTCGAGCGAGAGTTCGTTCAGGAGCTCGTTCGCCACGAACTCAGACAGCGCCAATTGAACCCCTCAGGTGGTGGGGGAGGGGGTGAAAGTGCTGAAGCCGACATCTGAATGACCAATCCACCAATCTTCAGCAGTGATAGTGCACAACGTGTGGACGGCGGGCCGCAGCAACGGCGCCTATCGTCAGACGAAGTGGCTGTGGCACCCCTGGAACCAGACGATTCCAGAGCACCTGCAGTTTTTCCGCTTCCCCAAGCCGAACGGCCAAGTGAACATGCAAGGTGGCTGAGGTGCTTCGATCGCGCGAATGCGTTGCGAAGCATATTGGACCTATGGACTTTCAGATGCGTGCGTGTCGATCGGCGCCCAGTCGAGCTATTCCCAGTGGGAAGGCGAGAGCTGTTCCACAAAGCTCAACTTTTTCATCTGTGAAGCTCCTGCTGAAGACACAATTGGTGTGTACATATGTGACGGCCGATACATACATTAATCAATATGTAGGTCAGCTTTTACGCATGCGAATTCAGAGCCCAGTGGTCGCTATATCTACCAGTGCAGGTGCAAACCTGGCTTCGAAGGACTGACCTGCGAAACCAACGTGGCCATCACCAGCTCACGTGGGGTTGCCACATGTCATGAATCACTGAAGTCTCTGTATTGTAATCGTTCGCCTAATCGGTTTCAGTGACAGAGTCGCAAGCGGTGACGTGCCCCAGTTCGCCCTTCACCTTTCACTGCCCGAATACAGGGAGTGACGTGACGATCAAAGTCGACTACGCCGCCTTTGGTCGGCAGTTTCGACAGTGAAAGCTTACTGTTTATTGTATGTAGTTTCATCGTTCTCTTAGGCATGCCGTCCGGTTCGATGCCACCGGTGTGCAATGGCAATTTGGAAGAAATCGGCTGCATCTCACCAAACTCCTGGGCTTTGTTCAAGCATCGGTAAGGTGTACATACAGTATGTGCATCTCTGCATGCTTCATTCTGAACTGAAGATTATTCCTGAGCGGTGCCTCTATTCGCAGCTGCCAAGGGAAGCGCAGCTGCCAGTTCCCCTCCGTCGACTCGCTGTTTCCCGACAGGCCTTGCAGGCCGGAGTCCGGCGTCTATCTGGAGCACCGCCTACGCTGCAGCACTTGTGAGCTCTCCAATACTGGACGCCGATTGGCACTCGCGTGTAACTGCAATGTGGCTGTTGTTTCAGCGCCCGTGCAGTGCCCCGAAGGCACCATCTCTTTCGCCGACCGCTGCTACCGTATCCACTACAGTAATAGCGTGGAGCAGCAGAGAACGTGGCGCCAAGCCAGGTCCCAGTGTGAAGTCGCTGGGGGAGACTTGGCCGGTCCTCTAGACTCCAACGCTTACGAGTTTCTGAGGCCGCAGCTAGTGAGGGCGTCGAGGAACAAGGTGCCGTTGACTCGCCCCCTTGTCAGAAGACATTCGTCTGAAGAATATTCATTCTTTACAGCCGTCATTTTTCTGGATTGGTCTACGGACCACTTCCAACAGTCTGCCGGAGTGGTCGCTTCAAGAGCCTGCCTCGTTCAGGTATGTACCTACACTACGTACATATGTACCTATACCTAATCACAAGGAAACAAACTTATCATTTTCACGTACACACGTACATACTTACGTACGTATGTACATGATTGAAGTGGTAAAGGATTGATTGATCTGCAGGCCGCCAGAAACAACTTATCGAGGACTTGAGTGCGGCGTGTGGCAGCTGCAGCCAGTGGACGCCGACAGTCCAAGTGCTTCATCAACCTGGCTCACATGGCCCTGCGGAAGGCTATCCAACTGGATCTGCGAATTCGCCCCTGAAGGTACGTACGGCCGCATATGTAGTCCGCAATGTCATCATTGTTTAAAGTGGTTTCAGAATTGCCTCGGCCGACCCTGTTCGACCCCAACTGGAGAGCCACCACACTGGAGACGCCTCTTAGGTGCCATGAATGACATTAACATTTGAAGAATGAAGTCGTTCAACACATGAATCCCGTATGGTTTTTCAGGAGTACAACTACGGAAGCTGACGACGAGATAGATGAAGACGACTCGAATGAAGTATCGGAGACTACCCTACCGCCGGAGTCAGAGGTCGCTTTGACCTGCGCTGCCAGGGAAGCGCGAGGATTGAGCTGGCCCGAGACGAGAGAGGGAGATACGGCGTTCGTCCGTTGTCCAGCTGGGACCATGGGTGAGTGGCAAACCCATGATTCTTTTGCTTGGCTGCTAACCACTCGACGCCACTTCAGGAATGGCCATGTGGCGCTGCAAGCGCACGGGCGCCAAGGCCGACTTCGCGCCTTCGACGCCGGTGCTCAGTGAGTGCCGGCACGCCTGGGTCGACGACATGGAGAAGGAACTGCGCAGGCAGCGGCCCGTGTTAGGAGTGGGCCAGGACCTGCAGCGACACCTGGCGGAGACTCGGGACATGGTGGGCGGGGACGTGGCCGGCTCCCTGAAGATTATCCATCGCCTGCTGCCCATGGCACAGAGGCAGACCAGGGCCGTCAGAGACGAGACCGGCATGGACCTGTCGGCTTTCGCCATGAATTTCACGGAGGTGCGTGAAGTGAACGAGTATATTTTTGGTACTACTTTAATAGTTTTGCATTATAAAGGTGTTACCGTTGTTATTCTTTATGTATACCACGAAAAGGTATGATGGTATCTGACTGTATGATGTACCATGGTACAACGAGCACACTGGGCGTGTGACACTCTTTTCTCGTTTGAGAAGTGTACTAATGACCACCAGGAGCTAGTAGCTACCGTAACCTCTGTTCAGCTGATCGGCGCCAGCAGCAACTTTCTGCTGAGCGAGCCAGTGATGGTCGTCTGGATGGACCTTCCTCCCAGAAGGCGGAAGCACGAGGCGGCGCGCCTCATGCAGAACCTGGAGATGGGCGCCGACTACCTCTCCACCTTCATTCGAGTGGCGCACAACGGCTCGGTCGCTCGCGCTTTCCAGTTCAACCAACTTGGTGGGCAGCGATGAAACAGAAACTGTAGTAGCGTAATTTTATTTGCGAAGAACGTTATACATACATATCTCCGTATTGCAGCCATGAAGGTGGAGGTGTTCCCTTCGCCGCCCATCGACGACGGTCTCCGATACGAGATCCATTCCGTTGGTCAAGGAGTCCTTACAACTACTACGCCTGCGCCCCCTATCGAGACGTCTTTCTCTGGCTTCGCTAACGCCCCTAAAATCAGCCTTCCTTCGCTTAACTCACTCAGTGAGTAGATTTATGCGGCCGTGAGTCGGGCGGACGCATACAAACAATGTGCAAGTTGCAGGATCAGCCGTTCGGCCACGCCATGACGATTCGATTCGCCCCTTCGGACAGCCGGTGGCTCCCGCGGTCGCGCCGATCGACGGTCGGAGGGGCGAAGAATTTGGACCTCTTCCCCCTCCCGGCTTCTTCAACAATCGCCTTCGGTTGGGCTACTTCCTCTTCCCTAATGTGGGAAGCCTGCTCCAGCCGTTGGCGAGTGACAACGGCGATGGCGACGACGACGACGACAATTCGTCGCCTTCCGTTCGCACGGTGGTGAACTCTCACGTGATCGGCGCCAGCGTCAACGACCCGTCGAGAAGCGTGGCCCTTCCCGAGGACCAGCCCGCCGTATTCAAGTTCTTCCATCTGGTCACAGCGGGCGCCAGCAATCCCCGATGCGTCTTCTACAACATGCAGGCGAAGTGGGTCGAAGGGTGGAAACAATTGAGATTTGTAGTAACTTCAACAACGACGCTGCTTTTCGCTCCAGCAAATGGGACCCCACCGGCTGCACCATAGTGGAGAACGGCACCAACTACACCGTCTGCTCCTGCAACCACTTGACGAGCTTCGCCATTCTCATGGACTTGTCAGGCGGCGCCATCGACCCGAGGGGCGTTCACGGCACAATTATGAAGTGGTTCACGATGGTCGCCTGCGCCGTGTCCTGCGTCTGCCTTTTTCTCTGCATCGTCATCTTCACCTGCTTCCGGTTGGCACAGTTTCGTGTTAGTTGTTTTTGAATGGTAATTGTTGTTTGGCGTATATTCAGATCGCTGTGGAGCAACCGCAACACCATTCATCGCAACTTGTGCTTGACCCTTCTGGCGGCCAACTTGGTGTTCATGTTTGGAATCGACCGCACTGAGCACGCGGTGGGAGAATCATTTAGTCACTCTTCTCGTTCTTTTCACGACCTGTTTCATTCCCCATTTCAGACCGTGTGCACAGGAGTGGCCATTCTGCTCCACTACTTGTTCTTCGCCGCCTTCTGCTGGATGCTTCTGGAAGGCTACCAGCTCTACCTGATGCTCATCAAGGTGTTCGAGTCGGAGGACTCCAAGTCTCTGCTCTACCATATGCTGGCATACGGTGAGCGCATTGAACGCATACGGTAATGCTTTGCCGTACGGTAACAGTGCAGGGTGGCATTTGTACATACGATACGTGCATGGAGAGCGCTAGCAATCGCCTTTGACGTAGGTACATTGCATACTGGTCAGTGTAAGGTACTGTACTGTATGTACATTAGACGCGCCCCAGCATAAACGTATTCTGGAATTCAATCACACCAGTCTTGTCACCCGAGATTCATTTGGTAGTGTTCCCTTCTCCACCTCCGTTGACGACAGTCCGTCTGGGCGAGTTCTCGACCGTGTCGAGGCTGCTGGCCGAGCAGCTGACCTCGGCGATGGGCTCGAACACGGGCGGCGGCAGGTAGCTGCGCTGCGTCGCTTCGCGCTTGGGCGCCGCCGGCGCTGGCACCAGGAGCTTCCCAGGTTGCTGGACGGTGGGCTTGCCCGTCCGCCAGTTGACCACCAGCTTGGGCGAAGGCGCGCCTTGGGACGCGTCGGGATTGCGCAGCGCCTCCATGATGGCCGGGTTCAGCTTGTGCTGCGGCAGGGGCAGCGGCGGCTTGTTCAGCACGACGTTTCTCGCCTCCTCCAGTCGGGAGAGGTCGCTCAGGTTGAGTCGGCCGCCGCTCATGAGTCTCTCACGCAGGGAGGTGGCCGGCGAGAGGGTGAAGATGGAGCTGAGGCTCTTTCTCGTCGACGTGGGGCGCGTCGTCGTCGGGGTCGCGCTCGACGCCGCCGGGACGCTCTTGCGACAGCAGAGGTAGCGCAGCACCAGACGGCGGCAGATCTGCTCGCGAGAGAAGAAGATCATGATGGCGGCCCAGATCAGGAGCACGCCCAGACCCAGCAGGAAGACGCTGGTCCCTTCGTCCATGGGCTTGGCGAAGTGTGAAGCGATTGAAAGCTGACGACGAAAGTTGATCCAACGTTGACAAAGCTCGCGCCTGCCTAGATGGGCTACATAGGTATGTATATAGCGAAATGCACTTTCTGGATACGCATCTTATGAATAGACGATTACCTCGCGGCTGCGGTCGTCAGGAGCCCTGAAAACGACAGGCGGAACTAGCTGTAGAATTGACAGTGAACAGCGGCCGACTTGTTTTTGAAAAATTGCTTCTCAGACCGGACGGATGGCGAAGGTAGCGCCCGCGGGTAGTAATATGATGGAGTCTTGCGGTATAGAAGCAGCTGGTGGAAACTGCGCCATCGCGCGCAACTGACGTCGACCAAACTCCGACAACAGATGCTCGCGTTACGCCCCGAGGCGCCCCGTGTCTCCTTCCGTCCCAACCTTGGTGGGCCCTCCAAAGAGTCGTACGCGAGCCGATCTATCACGAAGCCAAAAGGCGGCGCGCCGCGGCGCTCCACTTAGAAATGGGGGCGCCTGGCGGGAAGAAGAAACACTTGTCGACGCCCGGGCGACTCCGGTGACGTCAGTCGGCCGGTCGGCCCGTTTCATTACCCCTCTCTAGCACTCTTTCTCTCTTCTCTTCACTCGAATGGAAAAGACGGCTCGCCCCTCCGTCTTCTTGTCCGCCTTCCAATCCATCTGCATATGCGATTGCCTCGAGGCTTTCTACGCTCTCTCACTCTTGGAAGATTGGCGCCCAGAACGCGCCATCTCTAGAACGGGCAGCAGCGAAGAAGTCAGTGAAAAGAGTAATTCTCGTGCCTAAGTAGACCTGACGTCGACCGCTGGGGAAAGCTATTATTATTTATTGACACGCAGGGGCCTGCCAAGGGAGCAGGAAGTCAAAACATACATATTGTGCATATGTATGTGGGTCCCCCCTTCTTTCTTCAGGCTTCCCGGCGGTAATCGTCGCCGTCAGCGCCGGTGTCGCCTACGACAACTATGGGACGCCTGAATAGTAAGCGATGTATAACTCGGCCTTTATGCGACTTTCGAAAGGTGGTGTTTGCGCCGATTTTCGCCGTGTCATTATGCATCACATGGCTGCTCGGCCGGCCGTCGTGGCTCCAAGAAATAACATCTGCGGCTAGCAACGAACTGCACTCTACTGTCCTATTAACTTGATTACCGCAGAATACAGATGAAATAACATCTACTGCTAGCACCAAACTGCACTCTACTGTCATATTAACTCGATTACCGCAGAATACCCATGAAATAACGTCTACTGCTAGCACCAAACTGCACTCTACTGTCATATTAACTTGATTACAGCAGAGTACAGATGGTGACACGACAACGCCGCAGTTGACGAAAGCACACCACACCATACACAACTGGACAATGTGCATATCCAGTTTACAAAGTGTGTACAAATTCGGGCTTCCATTTCAGTTGTTGGATCAACGTGCGCACCCCTACGATTTGGGCCTTCGCTGGTCCCGTCGGAGTCGTGATAATTGTGAGTTATCGCACAAATCGTCTCTTCCACCGAAACCGTGTATACAAATTTGGAAACTTATTTGCAGGCAAACGCAATATTTCTGGCGGTGGCCTTCCGCGTCGTGCTGAAGGTTCACTCGGTTCACGAGAAGTCCAAACTGGAGAGAATCAAGTAGGGTGCTTGTCTGCAAGAAATGTGTACTCTTTTCCGTTACTCTTTCACTGGTCATCTTCTATGCAGGGGCTGGCTCAAGGGCTCAACCATGCTTCTGTGCCTGTTGGGCATCACTTGGGCGCTGGCCTATTTCACGGCCATCCGTCCCACGACACTCGTCTTCGCCTACGCATTCACCGTTGTCAACTCGCTACAAGTACGTTGACATCGACAATGAAATACTAGATATATTTCGCAACGGTGCTGTAGAAGTTGCAAAGGCGCTTCACGTGAACACTTCTGTTTTCTGCAGGGACTGCTCATCTTCATCTGTCACGTCTTGCTGAACGACAAGGTCCGGAACGTCCTCCACTACCGCCTGGCGCGCTGCTGCCTCTCGGAGGAGGAGGCCAAACTGCGCGCCGGCCAACAATCGTCGGTGTGGAGCAGCGGCGTACGTGACCTTTGCTTGGGATACTCACACAAAGGCACAACTTACCTGTAGCGGTTATCCATCGACTATCCATTCCATTTCAGCAGAAGTTCCTTCGTATTCTGAACGGAGGGCGCAAGGGCGGCCCGGGAAGCGGCAAGAACTCCAATTCCATGTCGTCGGAAGGCCACCAGTCGCGCTCCACGGCCAGCACGGGCGCCACCACCAACCCGCGCTCGCCCATCTCCCCTCTGGCGCCTTCGGAATGGGCCACCCTGAAGGGCGACTACGAGAAGAGCGACGGCCTGCCCGACAGCGACGACATTTCAAATTGGCGCCACTACCGTCCCCTGCCGCTGCTGAAGCCGGTGGCCATTGGCTCGTTTGAAGGTCCTCCCACCGACCAAACTGCGTCTCGAACGGAAGACGGTAGCCACAGTAGTCGGCGCAGATTCGTGCACAGTGGTTGTTTTGAGTAAGACTGCGTTGCGTCGTTTAGCCAGCGATCGCTACGAAGGCTACCTGACGGACGAAGGGCGTCCCGAGCAACATGTTGGAGAGCACTTGTGCAGCAATCGATGCGAGCACGCCCATGACTACACGGAGAAGAAGTCGGCGGACAACGACAGCGGCAAAGGCTCCACTGGTGCTAGCGAGACTACGGCTGCTCCTCTCAACGACTCGTCGCTTCCTTCCACGACGAAAGAGGACGAAGATATCCACTTCACCTACATTCGAACGGGTCGTGACTCGAGGGGCCAGATTTCCTATCGCAATCCTGTATTCATCGCTCGATTCTAGCTCGTTTTTGTGCGCGAGTTGTTTGAACGGTCCCTTGCGTGTACCTACTTACCGTGCGGTTGTTTTATAGAATATCGAAATGTGGGAACATAGGTTCCTTTCGAAGAGGTGGGGGGTGCGCGGTCTGGGTGGTTACCCCCCCCCCCCCCCCCCCCCCCCCCCCCCCCCCCCACCCGGATCTAGTACCTACGTATGCTGAAAGTTCATTATGCAGGTCGACAGAAGTTTGAAAGTGACATTCTCGCGTAATGCGTTACTTTGTGTCCAAGCAACGGCTTCCGTTCCAAGGTTACTGATCGGTGACTGAGAAAGGAAAACGAAGAGCAAACCGCGATCGCTTCATTCGACCAGTCCGTTTCAGTATTCGTGGCTCGGTAGATATAAGGCGGAAGTTGAAACGGCTTCGTAGGCTCTTGCATGCTGAAGGTCTTGTGATTGCGAAGCTCTTGAAGGATCAGGCGCATGCGTAGGTGATTGGGTAGCCTCGGGTTGTTCGTGCGCAGATCGTGCGTGGTAATTAATACCAGATCGCCCTTTGTGGTCACGCGAAGTTTCCTAACATAGGCGAGACACGGAAACGAGTTCCTGATGGATCTGGAACCTAACGGATCCCCTGTCAGCTCCCGCGTGTTGTGGGTAGTGCTCTAGGGAAGCGACACGTAGTGACGGTGGGGGGACCTTTTCAGTATAGTAGAATGAACGAAGTCACCCTCATCAGCAACGGCACCTGCGGACTGGCGCTCGAGAACTCAGCAAGCTGGTGGCCGCGCCTCTTGGAATCAGTCAACATCCTTGTCAGCGTCGTGACGCTGACGTCTAATGCCACCTTGATCTGGTGGCTTATCACGGTGCCCGCCTTCCACGTCCACCTCAAGGTTGCGCTTGGGAACTCCTCGGCCGCCCTCTGCTTCTACTTGCTTACGAAGATCCTTCAGAACGCCTTCAACATGGCCCACTTCGCCGGAGTTCGCCACCTGGAAGGGGAGCCGTGCGAGAAGCTCGGTTGGTTTATCGGAGACCATCTTGCGTTTTCGTCAGAATTGCTGTAGTTCCGCCGCAGTCATGACAGAGTGGAGCTGCTGCCTCGCGTTCTGTCCGCTCTCGTTGGCCGGCATGAGCGTCATCTACTCGCTGATTGGCCTGGCCGGCGAACGCCTCTTGGCAACACGACGCTACCGTCACTATGAAAACGAGAAGTCGGCCTTGGTAGTGGCAGCGGTGGTTCTTATCCCGGTGAATTTCATCACTTTTCGGCTTACATTCTGCTTATCTTTCTATTTCGCGTCGTCTTCAGTGGCTGATCAGCTTCGCGACGATCGCGCCTCGAATCGTCAACCTAGACGGCTCCGCGTATCTCGCCTACTGCTCCTCCTTTACTTCTCACATGTACGGCGGCCTGGACGGCGACATCACGCCCTTTCTCAAGCTGCTGGCCGCCAACGTCGTCATCGGCGCCCTTCTCCTGGCCGTCTTCTTCTTCGTCGTCTGGTGGAACGCCAGAGAGCGCCGGCGCAAGATCGCAGCTCGGGCGACGACGGCGCCCGTCCAGCGCGAAGACCTCAGCGTTCGCTATCAGCTCGCGGAGAATATCCGTATGACGCGCGCCGCTTCAAAGATCATGGCCTGTTTCTTCGTCTGCTCGGCAGTGCCGCAGCTCGCCTTCATCGGAGCCAAGAGCGGCCTCCTCTCCTTCTTATCCGGCAGTGTTCTCCTTCAGCTGGCCACCACCGAGTTCTTCTATCTCTCCTTTCCGGTTTGTCAAGTAGTTTACATCCCACAAGCGTACACCGCCTGGATGGAGACATACGTACATCGCGTCACTAATTCATTGCGCAATGCACATTGCTAAGTCTACAATCCCTTTCGTTCAGGTATTCGGCGGCTTCTTCGCCGTCCTGTGCATTCGCAGCAGCTCGCAACTAAGAGCCAAAGCGAGGGAATCCTGGCTGCCTAATTTGTTGGCCAGTAAACTATTCGCCGCGACAGCGACGTTGAACGTGGCGGCGGATGCGAAGGAAGCCAACGAGTTCGCAAGGCACTTTGACGTTCTCGACAAAGCCTGGAAGCGACAGCAGAATCGAACGGAGAATGGTTGATGGATGAGAGCGAAAAGGTCAACCAACAGATTGTATGACGTGCCCCTCTGTCGCTGAGTGGGACGTATGTAGTCGGTGCTCTCACAGAAGATGCACCTGCCTACATTAAAACGGGGTTGCGACTCGAGGGACCAGATTTCCTATCGTAATCCTGTGTTTAACGTTCGATTCTGGCGCGTTTATATAGGACGACACTTAATGAGTGCACCCCTTTTACTGACTGCGTGCACCCCTTTTACTGACTGAGTGCACCCAACGTTAATCTGGCCGGCGTCTAGAATTACTGACTGCGTGCACCCCACAAAATTACTGACTGAGTGCACCCCGTGAGCCTGGCCATCCTCCACATCTGACACGGAACGAGTGCATAGAAGGGGCACAGCAGGCCTAAGCAGGCGGTGAATTAGATGGAGGAGTGTTTATTCCACTTACAGTTTGCACTAAAACTCGGTCGACGTCGCGCCTGGCGGGTCTCAACTGAGGCTTAGCGCGACCACCAACCTGAAGTCGGTCACCGGTCGCGTTAAGCCTAAGTTTCGACCCGCCAGACTGCGACGCCGACTGACTCTTGTGCAGCGTGGGCGCAGGGCGAGTCTAAGCATAGCCTGAATTCAAACGAGAATCCTGCTTGAAGTTTATAGAGCGCCCGTCACAAGAGTGCCGACGTGTGGGGGTGCACTCAGTCAGTAATTTCGTGGGGTGCACGCAGTCAGTAATTCTGGACGCCAGCCATATTTATGTTGGGTGCACTCAGTCAGTAAAAGGGGTGCACGCAGTCAGTAAAAGGGGTGCACTCATTCAGATTTTACCGTTTTTTATGAAGTCGGCGCCCGGTTCTCATGTACGAATGGTGGCTCTCGCCGGCTTATGGATGTGTCATTCTCATGTCGATAGAATGTTGAAGTCTACGCATGCCACTATGTACCTAAGTGGCTCTCTTGTGCAAAACCCGCTACTTTGTCTCCCAGCAACGGCTTCCGCGGCTAGGCAACTGATCACGAGAGACAAAGTAAGGGAAGGAAAGCAAAACATGAGATGCGGGCCGCGATCACATCAGTTCTGAAGGTATTTCAGCCACCACGCGGTTGGCAAATGGCAATCGTAGCGCGACGGTAGAGGACTTATTGAAAGTCGTTTCGTAGACTGCTCTCATGAAGAAGGCGATAGGACAACCGGCGTAGAGACAGACGGCCAATCAACAATCGAAAGTGCGCTACACACAGTAACGGTGGGAGCTGCCTTGTAGCAGAATGGAGGATGTCGCCATCATCAGCAACGGCACCTGCGGACTGGCGCTCGAGAACTCGGTCAGCTGGTGGACGCGCCTCTTGGAGTCGACCACGATCTTCATCAATGTGGTGGCGCTGACGGCAAACGCCACCTTGATCTGGTGGCTTGTGACGGTACCCGCCTTCCACGTCCACCTCAAGGTGGCGCTTGGGAACTCGTCGGCCGCCCTCTGCTTCTACTTCCTCGCAAAGATCCTTATGAACGCCTTCAACATGGCCCATTTCGCCAGAGGGCGCTACCTCGAAGGGGAGGGATGCGAAGACTTTGGTTGGCACAGCTGAGACTTTATAGTAGAGTACTACTGTACGTACACACATACATAGTTCTGTCACAGTGATGACCGACCAGAGCTGCTGCTTCGCCCTCTGTCCCGTCTCGTTGGCCGGCATGTGCGTCATTTACTCGCTGGTGGGGCTGGCGGCCGAACGGCTCTGGGCGACAAGGCGCTACCGCCACTACGAGAACGAGAAGTCGGTCTTGGTTGTGACGGCGGTGGCTGCTTTCCCGGTGAACTTAGACCAACTTTGAAGCGTGGAGGTTGTGAAACATTGTATGTGTGTCACTTCATTTTCAGTGGCTGATCAGCTTCGCGACGATGACGCCCCGAATCGTCAACCTCGACGGCGCCTCGTATTTGGGCTACTGCTCCTCCTTCACCTCCCACCTGTACAGCAGCAAAGACGGCGACGTCGGTCCGTTCGTCCGTCTGCTGGCCGCCAACGTCGTCATCGGCGCCCTTCTCCTGGCCGTCTTCTTCTTTGTCGTCTGGTGGAACGACAGGGAGCGCCGGCGCAAGATCGCCGCTCGGGCAACGACGGCGCCGGCTCAACGGGAAGACCTCAGCGTTCGCTATCAGCTCGCGAAGAACATCCGCATGACGCGCGCCGCCTCCAAGATCATGGCCTGCTTCTTCGTCTGCTCGGCAGTGCCGCAGCTCGCCTTCATCGGAGCTAAGAATGGCCTTCTCTCCTTCTTGTCCGCCAGTGCTCTCTTTCAGCTGGCCGCCACCGAGTTCTTCTATCTCTCCTTTCCGGTACGTCCACACCCTACATACTAATGTTCGTTACGATAAGATTGGAACACATACGGCATGATCTATTTTAACGACCACTGAACATTTCGCTCAGGTGTTTGGTGGCCTCTTCGCTGTACTGTGCATTCGCAGCAGCTCGCAACTAAGAGCTAAAGCTAGAGAATCCTGGTTGCCAAAGATGGTGGCCAACACACTGTTCGCCGCCACTGCCACGATGAACGTGGGGGCCGACGCGAAAGAGGGCGAGTTCTCAAGGCACTTCGGCGCTCTCGACAAAGCTTGGACGCGACAACACCAGAACCAGAGGGAGAATGGCTGATGGACATAGATGGGCGAGGTCCAAAACTCAGACCTGACGAGCTCCGACTCCAATGCGTGTTGGCATTTTCGAGCAGTTCCGCAAAATTTTTTTTGGTAATTCTGTGTGTTCATATAACAATATTGCTACACTTGTACCACCCAAAAGTATAATCCGAGGCAAAATGTGCACAACTTTTGTGCCAAAACTGGAAAGTTGCAACTTTTATGTGCTACAGTAGCAAATTGTGACATTTCTAAGTGCCGCAGGCAAAATTTTCACCTTTCATACTACCAATTTTTCCTTGAAATGGCCTTTTCTAAAGGAAATAGTGAGACATCAAACTAATTTGGGTTATGATGGTGCGTGTTGGTCTGGATTTGGGTTGCGTGTTGCGTGGTGGGGTCAGAATTCAGGGTTGCATTTGACAACCCTTGTCAACCCTTTGCCCATCTATGCTGATGGACGAGAAGGTCAAACACCAGATTGTGTTATGAACTGGATCCTCGCTCTTTTGGTGTGACGTATGGTGGGTATGATCGCAGATGCTGTCGCCGCACCTAGGCTTCTTTTGTGCGTCAGTCTGGGTCGTATTGTTCTGAGTGTTGACGTCGAGAACCCCTGTCTGTTCCTTACGGTGCAAGAGCGAGCTCTGTTCAACGACAACCCACGTATAGCTTACCAGTGGTGTGAGCAGTGGCAGGTGCATTGCGAGGAGACCTCCTCGTCTGGTCGCCAGGCAATGGGCATTGCTTTGTTTTAATTGGTTTTTGTGGGCCGACAACACGAAGAGGGGGCGGCCGAGCGACTCGTTTATGTCGATTGTCGACTGAAGTATTAGTGGCTGCCATTGTCCAGAAGAACTTACGACAGTCGGCGACATGCCAGACAACGAGACGTGCCGGCTGGCGCTCGAGAACGCCGACTGCTGGGCGACCAGGGCCTTCGAGCTTTTGATGGTCGTCGTCTACGTGGGCGGCCTGGCGACCAACGTGGCGCTCGTCTACTGGCTGGCCAAGGTTCCCACCTGCCTCCACGTCCACCTGAAGGTGGCCTTCTGCGGCACGGCGGCCACCCTGTGCTTCTACTTCCTGACAAAGACACTGCAGGCCGTCTTCAACTTGGCCAACTTCGTTAGGATTCGTTGGCTCGAGGAGCCCGTCTGCGGCGACTTGGGTAGGCCTCTGCCTTTCGAATTTCGCCCATGCAAACACTGTAGAGTTATCAACAGACCTCTGTCGTTGTTCAGTGATTCCTGATGCGGTGTGCGGCTCAATGATGTGCTCCATCTCCTTTGGTGCGCTGTCCGTGGTGTATTCGTTCATGAGCATGGCTGTGGAGAGGGTATGGGCCACCATCCGGTACAAGAAGTATGAGGAAGAGAGGAGCGTCGCTTTGACTGCGGCCGTAGCCGTATTTCCGGTGGAGTTATTTAGTGATGTTTTGAGGACGACGTGAATTTGAACTGAAAGTGCCGTCGCTTCGTTACAGTGGTTGCTGGCTTTTGTGGCCGTGTTGCCGCGCCGGAAGAACCTGCGCTCGGAGATAATGTTGGGCTACTGCTCCTCCTTCACGTCGCACCTGTACGACGGCCGGAGCGGCGACGCAACGCCCTTCATCAAGCTGCTGGCCGTCAACATCCTGCTCAGCTCCCTGCTGCTCCTCGTCTTCGTCCTCGTCCTCTGGTGGAATCGACGCGTGCGCAGCGGCAAGGTAGCGCCCGCTACTTCCACTGCCGCCAGCGTCCGATGGAAGAAGGCCACACGCGCCGTGGTGGCCCGCGCGGCGGCGGCGCGCGCGGCGGCCGCCTCCGAGGACCTGAGCAGTCGCTATCAGCTGGAGGAGAACATCCGCACCAGCAAGACCGTCGCCTGGATCGTGCTCGCCTTCTTCGTCTGCTCCACCGTCTCGCAAGTCTGTTTCATCTTGAGCAAGAGGGGAGTCTTCGCCCTGCTCTCCGAGTCCCAGATGCTGCAGATCGTGGCGACCGAAGTGGGCTACTTTTCCTTCCCCGTCTTCGGCGTCATATCGACGACGCTCTGCATGCGAAGCAGCTCCCAGCTGAGAGCCAAGGCGCGTCAGGCGCTGCCGAGCTTTCTGGCCCAGCGTCTGTTCGCCGAAATCGGCATCGTGGCAGCCACCCTAGCCGCCGGCAAAGACGTTGACCACATGAAGAATCACTTCGCCGCCCTAGACGACGCTTGGAAGCGATAAACTGAAGTGACGCCCACTAGGACTTGCTGCTGATTGTGTTGTACGTCCACTGTTGGCGGCCAAAGCACAAGTTTTCGTCAGCGTAATTGCCCGCGAACTTTGAATGTGCAACAGGCAGCCTCATCGGTCAGCCAATCAATTCGCGTAACGACGCACAACACATCTCAAGACTAGGGCCGTAACAACCGCTTTCGTCGGTCATTTAGTTGGTTAGCCCGTGATAGCAGGTGTTCCCGGCGCTCATTATGGCCTTTGGCTATTCCGTTGCCATCCACAAGTTATCGGTTAATATTGTTTGCGTCTATGCGAAGAAAGCCCAAGAACGCACTCACTCCTTCGTTGACTGGTGGCGCGGTGATGTGAGTTCACCGCGCCTCATGGCGGCGAACGAGACCTGCTTGTTGGCCTTCGAGAACCACTCCAGCTTCTCCGCGCGAGCATTCGAGGTTGTCTTGGCGCTCGTGAATCTCAGCAGCCTAGCCAGCAACGTGGCCCTTGTCTACTGGCTGCTGAGGACGCCAGCCTGCTTCCACGTCCATCTGAAGGTCGCCTTCTGCACCACCGCCTCCACTCTATGCTTCTACTTCTCCACGAAGCTCGTGCAGGTTGTCTTCAACCTGACCAACTTCGTCAGAGGACGCTTGCTAGAGTCGCCGTCCTGCGAAGACTTGGGTTAGCTTGCGTACGGCAGTACAGAGTAATTTCCGTGGGGTACTCTTGCATGTAATAGAATGTGTGGATTTTGACTTTCGTGGTGCACTTTGTCGATAATTTCGCCATTGTATTTATGTAGATTCTATTACGGTATATTGTTTGCTATTTGGCTGTGTTGGAAATTTCTGTAATTGAAACCTGTTATACTTCTTTGATATGTACCTATGTTGATGAAATTTTACGTACCGTAAATACTCCAGTAAGCCCCCCTCCTGACCGTCGCCTTCAAGAGCGCGGTGCAGAAGTTGGAGGTGGGGAAGGGGGCTTATCAGAGTATTTACGGTTACCTTAAATAATAGAACTAACCTTAAATCGGTTCAGCTGAGCTACTCTGATTTGCTCAGATCCATTTTGATGTGTTAATTCAAAGTACTGGGTTAGCTACTGGGTTAATTCAAAGTACAATTAAGATAACGTGAGTTTACAATAACAAAATTACATAGCGCAATTTGATTCAGTGGTGACGGACGCCGAGTGTTGCCCCGCCGTCTGTGGGGCATCTTTCGCGGCGATGAGTGTCATCTACTCCTTTATGGTCATGGCCGTCGAGCGAGTTTGGGCATCCGTCAGATACAGAGTTTACGAGAAGCAGAGGAGTGTTCTGGTGGCTCTTTCCATCGCCCTATCACCGGTGACGCGTAATGATTTGATGTCTAGGTAATTATTTGACGCATTGTTGTACTGCGTTGCAGTGGCTGCTCTCTCTTCTGATGGTTTATCCAATTTTGAACAACCTGGGCAAGGTGACGGCCATAGGCTACTGCTCCTCCTTCACGACGCGACTGTACGGCAGCGGCGCGGCGCCTGCCATCCGTCTGATGATTGGCAACATCATCATCAGCTCACTTCTTCTGGCTATATTCGGTCTCGTCCTCCGGTGGAACCGACGCGTCAAGCGGCGGCGCAAGATCACCCCCGCGGTTGCCCGCCGACAGTGGGGTTTAACCACTGCAGCCGCACTGCGACAGCAGAGGGCGACTCCGGCGGCCGCCAGGTGGAACCGCGCCGCGTTGGCCACGCAGACGAGCCGCTCGGCTGCCGCCTTTCCAGTGGCGATCGAGGAATCGGCCGCCGAGAACCTGAGCAGTCGCTACCAGCTGGAGGAGAACATCCGGACCAGCAAGACCGTCGTCCGGATCGTGCTCGCCTTCTTCCTCTGCTCCACGCTCTCTCAGAGCTTCTTCATTCTGGGCAAGACCGGCGTCTTCGCCCTGCTCTCCGAGAGCCGCCTACTGCAGATCGTGGCCACGGAAGTGGGATACTTCGCCTTCCCCGTTTTCGGGCTCATATTCGCCACGCTCTGCATGCGCAGCAGCGGCCAGCTGAGGGCCCAGGCGCGCCAAGCGCTCCCTTTGGCGCTGGCCAAGCTCCTGTTCGCCGAGGTCAACTTCGTGGCCGCCACAGTGGCCACAGGCAAGGCACTCAACTACACCAGGGACCACTTCGCCGCCATCGAAGAGGCCTGGCAGCGCTACTGATTAATGCTGTGTTGGTGTTAGCGAAGGTGACGATCAAATTTCAATTGCTTGATGATTAGGTATTGACGGCTCACTCTGTGCGTGTGTAGGGCATTTACAACAATTATTCAATTTCTATTCTGCCTTGCAAGTGTTGTTGTTTGCCGAAGGTCAGCCAATGGATAAGCCCGACGGCGGCAGGTGTTGTTCATCCGATAACTATCCTTCGGCTAGTTCGTTGCCATGCACAAGCTATTGGGTAACGTTGCTTGCCTTTACCTGGTAAGCAAAGAAAGTCGAAGAACGCACCTACCATTCAACTACGACGAGTCCACCGCCGTGCGATGGAGGCGAACGAGACCTGCTTGCTGGCATTCGAGAACTCCGAGAGTTGGGCGGCGCGGGCCTTCGAGCTCCTGGTGGTAGTCGTCTACCTGAGCGGCCTGACCAGCAATGTAGCACTTGTCTACTGGCTGCTGAGGACGCCCGGCTGCTTTCACGTCCACCTGATGGTCGCCTTCTGCACCACCGCCACCACCCTCTGCTTCTACTTTGGCGCAAAGCTTGTGCAGGCCGTCTTCAACATGGCCAACTTCGTCAGAGGACGCTGGATGGAAGAACCCAGCTGCGAAGACTTGGGTAGGGCGGGGGTGGTGGGGGGGAGGGTTGTGCGGTTGCATTTTTGAATTTGTTTTCACATGTCTATTGGTTTTCTACTCGTTTTCCTCTGACTTCCTGTTATTTGTTGATTCATTAAACTAATTCTATTCTTCAATCCATTCAATTGGGTTATTAATTTGATTTACCCTTGATATAATTCAATCCATTTTAATTTTACTTGTTTCGATCTACTCTACTTCATTCCTGCTTAACTTTAATTTATTTTAAGCCAATATAATATAATTTAATTTAATTTGTTTTAATTTAATTTATTTAAATCTAATTTAACTTAGTTTAATTTAATTTGGTTTAATTTGATTCAATTTAGTTTTATATTAGCTTGGTTTAATTTAATTTAATTTAATTTAATCTAATTTAATTTAATTTAATTTAATTTAATTTAATTTAATTTAATTTAATTTAATTTAATTTAATTTAATTTAATTTAATTTAATTTAATTTAATTTAATTTAATTTAATTTAAATTAATATAATTTAATTTAATTTAAATAAATTTAATTTTATTTAATTTAATTTAACTTAATTTAATTTAATTTAATTTAATTTAACTTAATTTAATTCAATTTAATTCAATTTAATTTAATTTAATCCAACTCAATTGAATATAACTTAATTTAATTTAATTTAATTTAATTTAATTTAATTTGATTTAATTTAATTTAATTTAATTTAATTTAATTTAATTTAATTTAATTTAATTTAATTTAATTTAATTTAATTTAATTTAATTTAATTTAATTTAATTTAATTTAATTTATTTCAATTTTTACTTAATTGAATTTAATTTGATTTTATTTAATTTAAGTTAATTTGATTTGATTTAATTTGATTTAATTTAATTGCTTTCTCGTCACTTATTGCATTTTATTTTATTTGTCTGGGAGCGTCCTGAAAGGCAAGTAGTTGCAGTTGTCACGGATTTCGACTGCTGCCCAGCCGTCTGTGGGGCCTCCTTTGCTGGCATGAGCGTTGTCTACTCTTTCATGGCCATGGCTGTCGAACGAGTCTGGGCTTCTGTCAGATACAGAGTTTATGAGAGGCAAGAGAGCGTCGTCGCGGCACTCGTCATCGCCACATCTCCGGTCGGCGACATGTTTGTTGAAGGAACACCTTGAAGGAGCACCAAGGAGCAGCGTTTGCGGAAAACGAACAGGCTTTCTTTCTGTTATAGTGGCTGCTCTCTCTATGGTTGGTCGCGCCGATTCTGAAGAACCTCAAATATAGAGCGCCGCTGGGTTACTGCTCCTCCTTCACGTCTAAGCTGTACGGTAGCGGCGCGGTCCCCGCTTTCCGCCTGCTGATTATCAACATCGTCGTCAGCTCCATTTTCCTGGCCGTCTTCGGTCTCGTCCTCAGATGGAACCGACGCGTCAAGCGGCGGCGCAAGATCACCCCCGCGGTTGCCCTCCGACAGTGGGGTGTAACCACTGCAGCCGCTCTGCGGCAGCAGAAGGCGACGCCGGCGGCCGCCAGATGGAACCGCGCCACACTGGCCACGCAGACGAGCCGCGCTGCCGTCGTCTTTCCAGTCGCGATAGAGGAATCGGCCGCCGAGAACCTGAGCAGTCGATACCAGCTGGAGGAGAACATCCGGACCAGCAAGACCGTCGGCCGGATCGTGCTCGCCTTCTTTGTCTGCTCCACCATCTCCCAGAGCTTCTTCATACTGGGCAAGATGGGCGTCTTCGCCCTGATCTCCGAGTCTCAGTTACTGCAGATTGTGGCCACGGAAGTAGGATACTTCGCCTTCCCCGTTTTCGGGTTGATCTTCGCCACGCTCTGCATGCGCAGCAGCGGCCAGTTGAGGGCCCAGGCGCGCCAAGCGCTCCCTGGGGCGCTGGCCAAGCTCCTGTTCGCCGAGGTCAACTTCGTGGCCGCCACAGTGGCCACAGGCAAGGCACTCAACTACACCAGGGACCACTTCGCCGCCATCGAAGAGGCCTGGCAGCGCTACTGATTAATGCTGTGTTGGTGTTAGCGAAGGTGACGATCAAATTTCAATTGCTTGATGGTTAGGTATTGACGGCTTACTCTGTGCGTGTGTAGGGCATTTACAACAATTATTCAATTTCTGGTCTGCCTTGCAAGTGTTGTTGTTTGCCGAAGGTCAGCCAATGGATAAGCCCGACGGCGGCAGGTGTTGTTCATCCGATAACTATCCTTCGGCTAGTTCGTTGCCATGCACAAGCTATTGGGTAACGTTGCTTGCCTTTACCTGGTAAGCAAAGAAAGTCGAAGAACGCACCTACCATTCAACTACGACGAGTCCACCGCCGTACGATGGAGGCGAACGAGACCTGCTTGCTGGCATTCGAGAACTCCGAGAGTTGGGCGGCGCGGACCTTTGAGCTCCTGGTGGTAGTCGTCTATCTGAGCGGCCTGACCAGCAATGTAGCACTTGTCTACTGGCTGCTGAGGACGCCCGGCTGCTTCCACGTCCACCTGAAGGTCGCCTTCTGCACCACCGCCACCACCCTCTGCTTCTACTTTGGCGCAAAGCTTGTGCAGGCCGTCTTCAACATGGCCAACTTCGTCAGAGGACGCTGGATGGAAGAACCCAGCTGCGAAGACTTGGGTAGGGCGGGGAGAAAGGTGCCGGTGCATTTCAGAATTTGTTTTCGCATTTCTATTGTTCTTTTACATATATTCCTGCATAACTTCCTGCTATTTGTTGATTCATTAAATTGATTCAATTTTTAAATTCTTTTAATTGCTTATTAATTTAATTTACCTTTGTTAAAATTCAATTTATTTTGATTTAACTTGTTTTAAACTACTTCAATCCTGCTTAACATAATTTAATTTAATTAATCTAATTTAATTTAATTAAATTTAACTTAATTTAATTAATTTAATTTAAAATAATTCAATTTAATTTAATTTGATTTAATTTAATTTAATTTAATTTAATTTGATTTGATTTAACTTAATTTAATTTAATTTAATTTAATTTAATTTAATTTAATTTAATTTAATTTAATTTAATTTAATTTAATTTAATTTAATTTAATTTAATTTAATTTAATTAAATTTAATTAAATTTAATTTAATTTAATTTAATTTAATTTAATTTAATTTAATTTAATTTAATTTAATTTACCCTGATTTAATTTGGTTTAATTTAATCTAGTTTAGTACAATTAAATTTAATCTATCTAATTTAATTTTTCATTATGTGCTTTACTCTTGTGCATTTTACGTTACTTCGTCTCGTTTCATTAGTTGCTCTCCTTTTGCTTTGTGTTGTTTCATTCACTTTGTTTTCATGCGCATTGCTTTCCTTTCATTGATTGTATTATATTTTGTTTGTCTGACAACGTTCCGAAAGGCAGGCTTTTGCAGTTGTCACGGACTTTGACTGCTGCCCAGCCGTCTGTGGGGCCTCTTTTGCTGGCATGAGCGTTGTCTACTCTTTCATGGCCATGGCTGTCGAACGAGTCTGGGCTTCTGTCAGATACAGAGTTTACGAGAGGCAGAAGAGCGTCGTCGCGGCACTCGTCATCGCCACATCTCCGGTCGGCGACATGTTTGTTGAAGGAACACCTTGTTGAAGAGCAGGAATTGCGGGAAACGAACAGACTTTCCTTCTATTATAGTGGCTGCTCTCTCTATGGTTGGTCGCGCCGATTCTGAAGAACCTCAAGTATAGAGCCCCGCTGGGTTACTGCTCTTCCTTCACGTCTAAGCTGTACGGTAACGGCGCGGTCCCCGCCTTCCGCATTCTGATTATCAACATCGTCGTCAGCTTCATTTTCCTGGCTGTCTTCGGTCTCGTCCTCCGGTGGAACCGACGCGTCAAGCGGCGGCGCAAGATCACCCCCGCGGTTGCCCGCCGACAGTGGGGTGTAACCACTGCAGCGGCTCTGCGGCAGCAGAAGGCGACGCCGGCGGCCGCCAGATGGAACCGCGCCACCTTGGCCACGCAAACGAGCCGCGCGGCAGTCGTCTTTCCAGTCGCGATAGAGGAATCGGCCGCCGAGAACCTGAGCAGTCGCTACCAGCTGGAGGAGAACATCCGGACCAGCAAGACCGTCGGCCGGATCGTTCTCGCCTTCTTCGTCTGCTCCACGCTCTCTCAGAGCTTCTTCATTCTGGGCAAGACGGGCGTCTTCGCCCTACTCTCCGAGTCTCAGTTGCTGCAGATCGTGGCAACCGAAATCGGCTACTTCGCCTTCCCCGTCTTCGGGCTTGTTTTCGCCACGCTCTGTATGCGCAGCAGCTGCCAGCTGAGGGCCCAGGCGCGACAGGCGCTCCCTGGGGCGCTGGCCAAGCTCCTGTTCGCAGAGGTCAACTTCGTGGCCGCCACAGTGGCCACAGGTAAGGCCCTCAACTACACCAGGGACCACTTCGCCGCCATAGAAGAGGCCTGGCAGCGCTACTGAGTAATGCTGTGTTGGTGTTGGCAAAGTCAGAAACAGAATTTTCAATTCTTGACTGTGCGTGGCGGTATATCTCTACTGTATGCGCATGTTCAAATATCCAGTGTGTTATGTGCCTGGTTAGTGTTGGTGTGTGCCGACGACTCCTTATCTACTGTGCGCCATGAGAC
This sequence comes from Linhomoeus sp. GSCO2_2, assembly GCA_030248115.1. Taxonomy (NCBI): domain Eukaryota; kingdom Metazoa; phylum Nematoda; class Chromadorea; order Monhysterida; family Linhomoeidae; genus Linhomoeus; species Linhomoeus sp. GSCO2_2. The sequence goes on from JASAMZ010002602.1 coordinate 95,179, forward strand.
GCATGCATTCAGTCCACTTACAGTGCTGCTACATGTAACGGAAAACCAAGTGGCGGCCCATCATAAGTTTTTGAATTATGTACATAAAAGTTCAAGTACGGAGAATCACAATGCACGTTGTCGTCTGGCCATTGTTGCTTCTTTCACTCTCCAACGCTGCAACAATCCAAAACTTGCCCGGTCTGAGCGACGCGATCTCCTTCAAGCACTATTCCGGGTTTGTCGAGGCCTCCAAGAACCATCGCTACTTCTACTGGTATCAACACAATGATATGTCGTACCAAACATGGTATGCGTGAATAAGTCTTTGCAGGTTCGTAGAATCCCAGAACAGCCCCTCAGTCGACCCACTAGTCATTTGGATGAACGGAGGCCCTGGATGCAGCTCTCTTGGAGGTTTATTGGATGAGTTGGGACCCTACCAAGTCAACAGTGATGGGCGAACCCTGCGCCTCAATCCGCATGGCTGGAACATGGTTTTGTCCCGATACTCACGATTCTAAGGTTTGGGTAGACCGATCTTAAGTGAAATTCAGAGAGCGAACGTGATCTTCCTGGAATCGCCTGCGGGTGTGGGCTTCTCCCATACACTCGAACCCATTGATGTGGAGACCGGCGCTTACAAGGTCGCGCCTACTGACTACTGCATTAGTACACTATCTACACAGCACTAGTAGCAGCTTGCAATTTTACCATGCAGACCGCCAGAGAAAACTACGCCGCCTTGAAGAGTTTCTACACGCTGTTTCCTCAGTTCAAGACCAACGACCTCTACCTCACTGGGGAGTCGTACGCGGGAATCTACATTCCCATGTTTGCGAAGGAGATCCTTGATGGACAAGATGACTACCCGATTAACTTCAAAGTATGATAAATTTTGCGTAAATCGGCCACCACAAGTGTGAACACAACAATCTCTTGAGGGTTTCGCCATCGGCAATGGGTTGATGAACGAGGCCTTGAACACGGATACGCTAATCGAGTTCCTCTACTACCACGGCATGGTGGATGAGAAGTCAGATTTTTTCGCTGTCGTCCAAAACGCCACAGTGGTGGGCATCGACTCGCTACATTTGTCGAAATTCAGCCTCTGGCAAACGATGCAGACGTCCTGCTGCCGGGGATGCTCCGACCTCTGCCCCTTCCACAATTTGACAACTGGATTCTGTCGCTTCCAGGTTTGGCTTTAGCACCGTTGCTGTCTTACCTAGTTTGTTCTTTATCGTCTCTCCATTCAGGTGGAGCATCTCTACAGCTTCGCCTGGGGCGAAGGCGGCTTGAATCCTTACGACCTGTACCGCAAGTGCGACTTGACGCCCGGAGGCGTCCTACGTCAGCCCTACTCGAACCGTTACTTCGTCGACGCCTATGGCTTGGCCCACGGATCGGTTCGCGCTTCAGTGAAGCAGCTACGACAAAGACTTCAAGACAAAGTTTGTGCAACTAAGAACTCTTCCTCTTCGCCCACATTTGACAATGTTCACTCATTCATTCTGATTGAAGGAGGAAGCCGAAACTATGGTTGTGCCCATCGCGACTCCGATCTGCATCAACGGAACGGCCATCGGCCTCTACTTGAATCGACCCGACGTCAGAGAAGCCTTGGGAGTGCCTTCGTTCGTTCAACCCTGGCTCGACTGCAAGTGGGTAGCGATTTAGTTTTGGCAAATGGAGAATTTCAAGCTTCTATTGGCTGTTATGTCTAATACAAAATTGTTGTGCCTTATTTACCGTAGTCCCGCTATGGGGGACGAGGACGACCCACTCGGACGGACCTACAAGAAGGAGGTCTTCGACGTCGCTCCCTTCGTGAAGGCGGCCATAAAGGCCAAGCTGAAGGTCATGCTCTACTACGGCGACACAGACATGGCTTGCAACGTCCTCCACGGACAGAGGTTCGCCCAGGCGCTGGGATTACCGGTAACGAGAGAGTGGCTGCAATATATGTGAAGCCCACCAAACAGATAACAATTTCAACCAATTTGCAGTTGGTTCAAGCGAAAAGCACATGGGAGCTGAACGGACAGGTGGCTGGAATGGTCACAAAGTACAGAGGACTGGACTTTGTCACCATCAAGGTGCGACGCTTCTACATTTGACGCCACCTCAATCGGAGGCCATCTTGGAGCCTTTTCAGGGCACGGGTCACATGGCGCCCCAGTGGAAGCCGGCCGAATCGCATCACATGATCGACTCCTTTCTCTTCGACGAGCCATACTAATGTCTCCTCTCTCGCTCTGCCACCCCCCGACAATAGAGGGGAGGGGGTCGATTTTCACCGTATTTACGTCCACTTTCCGCGCGAACAATGGACCGACGCGATTATCAGATTACCGGCGGCGCTTTGCGTCAACGAGACGTCCAGCAGCGAGCAGTGGATTCCTCTTACTTTTAGCCCCTCCCATTCCTCGCGTCGCCGGTGGCCTTGGGCCAGCCAACTTGACGTTGGTGCGAATAGGGTGGGGAGGAGGTGGGGTGCGTTTTATCGCCTGCTCCCCTCTTCCGTCCTTCTCACATGTACAAATTGAGCGGCGCCCCATCCGACCTCCGACCCTGGGCGCTCAGCGGGACTTCTACTCACTCTGAATTGAGTGTATGGCAAACAGGAGTGCGCACGCACTAATTGACTGCTCATTGTCTCGTCGTGTAGTTCTCGAGTGATCGGAGGGTGACTACGCGTGGCCATCCGATACGAAGCAGGGTGGCCAATAGAAACTTTAACTTGTTTCAGTTTCAGTTACAATCAGTTAACTGGAACTGAAACTGAATCGAAAATGGCGTGGGCGCCACAACTGCAACCGCAACGGGTTAAGCAATGTTGGAATTTTGCAAATTCTTGAACTACTTTCGTTACTGACCATTTTACGACTAAAGCCCGCGCTCTGCTCATACCATCAGCCTAGCTCTAAAACATTAAACTAACGAAAGTTCCAAATTGATCTTGAATTCGCATCAACACCCAGGCAGAAATTTAAACAATTCATGACGACATACTAGACCTTCATTAACTGAAACCCAGTTTTAGTTACTCATGAAACTGATGCCAAAATGAGTTTCTATTGGTCACCCTTATCCGAAGAGTAACGATAGCAACGCTGTTGTCACTGATTCAACAAAGCAGGGTAGCTCAAAAGTGCACGATTTGGCAAAGGTTCTACGCTCATGGGCATCGAACGTACTATGTTTGTGCCAAGCAAGTATGGTAGTGCTCACAGCTAAATCACTTTCTCACGAAATGTGTACTTGTGTCGCCATCAGATTGTTCCAGTCGCGCAAAGCGGAGTCAATCAAATCATTGTTCCGCCCTGCCGACCGAAAAAGATTACCAACAGGCTGCGATTAATGAGAGCGTCCCACGGCTGATGGAGCGCCTAGCGCGCTGATTGGCCGACCGTGGCGTAGGCCACACCCCCCTCCCGCGCGTCTCTCTCCCTTGACACTGCACTCTACATACAGTACGACGTGCGACTGTCGACTTTCGGAAAGGTGTCTCTGCCTGCGCCAGGTACCATCGTGCCAAAATCTATCCCCTCGTCAGTAACTCGATTCCGCTTCGGGTTCTACCGCGATCGGGATGACGTCGGTCGACCGGGCGGGCGGCGGCGGCAGCGATTCCGGCGCCTCCTCCTCCGTGAGTCCGCTGACGCTGTCGTCGTCGGCCAACAAGCCGCCGACCTTCAGCATTGACCAGCTGCTTCTGGGAAATCCCTCCTCTGCGCCGACTTCCCGGCCGCCGACGCTGCTCTCGGCGTTGGACCTCAGCCCCTCCTCCACGAAGGCGCCCTCGCCGCCGCCGGCCGTCAGCTCGACGACGGCCGTTGACGCGCCAATGATTACGGTACACCCGCCGGCGGTCCAGCAGGCGCACCAGGCGGCGATGCTGCCTCCCTGGCTGGCCATGAACATGCCCACGGCGCCTGTCAACCAGCACCCGCTTCTGGAGAAGACCCCCTACCTGCTGGGACACGCGGCCGGTTGGTTGTGGTTTTGACTGTGAATTTCGGAATTTTCGGACTCGCATATGAAGTTCTAAAGATTTCCGATCAAGTAGCAATCTTTAATGAAAGAGTATGGTAGAAGAAACAGCGTTTGCGAACGAGTTTAGTTGTAAAGCCATCTCTGCCTTCACCATTACGATCCCCGGGAAGAACAACCACTTGTTCGACTTGTTTGTCCAACCCATTGATTTGCCATCATCCCAAGTGTATTACGGCCGCCGCTTCACATTGTGCTTGACAGTTCGAGCTGCTATCTTATGTCGATCCACACAATTCTGTCAGCCTCTCCACACCAAAACTAACTCAGCGGCGCGTTCGTTTGAATGCTGCGTGTTGAGCTTCCACTTCGCCTCTAATTCTTTCCTTCTGCGCACCTGCGGCCGGTCCTTCGGTCGACGAAGAAACAAAGACATCATCATCGCCATCGTCGTCATCTTCGGCGGTGCAGACGGCCCTCTCTCTGCTCGTTCGCAATCAAAAAGTCGTAAATTTCCCGGCGAAAAAGCGCGACCCCAAGGCCGCCGCCTATCGAGTTTCCCCCCTCCAGCCGTTTGCCTTCTCTGCCCTTGCTTACTCTCTGCCCACATCTGCGCGGAAAACACCCTTCTTCAGCGATTTTTTGCCGCCGACGCCGGGACGGTCGGTTAGTTTTTTCGCGGCAAAAAGCGGCCGAGTTAGCTCCGGAAATCGGTCTCGCGCGGCGGTCGGCTTTGACGACCCCGTTCCCATAATATGGGCGAGGAGAGACTGTCTGTTGTCTTTGGAAAAGGGTGTAAATTCCTCAAATCAGGCCGCGTCTGGCGAAATTTTGACGCGCGACCAGAGGCGACAAGTCGGCGTGGCTAAAGGGCCGTTTGTCCATTACGCCGGACGTAACGAACTTAGAGCCGCTCCTCTGATGGGCCATTAGTGCCAGAACGAGGCTAGGCATATTGTAGGCTGCCCTTTGATGCATAGACTCCACGTTGCGGTAGCGGCCGACCTCAGTTGGAAGTTGGGACTCAATTTGCGTCGCCGCCGGTCAGACGTAAAGCGCGACGGCGGACGTACTGTAACGCGCAGATACACCGTTCTGACGTTCTCATTCCAGCCCGCCAATGGGCACATTTGAATAACCCGATTAGCGCAACGAGTTTCCCGTTTCCGCCGCTCTCTGCGCTCATTCGGTGATCGGATGACAAAGCGGCAGCGGCTGGCGGCATCGCCGAGCAGATTGCCTCCATATTGTCCCGGTCGGCTTTGGGACTGTTTTGCAGTTGGCGGCGCGCGGCCGCGCGACCCGTGCTGACGCGATGCGCCATTCATTTCTCGCCCAGGTAATCGAGACGCTCTCTCTCGCGCCGACCCGGTTAATCCGTCGTCTGCCGTCGTCCAAATGAGCAGCGCTCAATTACTCGGCCCAACGATCTCGCATACAGATGGCCGTTTGACCGCTGAGCCGCAGAGCACACAATCGACCGCGTGCGAAAATCACTTCATTCCAATGGGCCGTCGTTTTGTCTTTTCGCGGCCGATCGGGGGGGCTGATCGCCCGTTGGCCGCAATTGAGACCAAAGGGCGCCGCCGGTACGCTTGGCAAGTTCTCTCTGTCTGTTTGACGACAAACAGCGCGCGGTTCTTTGGCCTAATACTAGAGTGTCGCAACGGCAAACCGAGGGCTCGAATGAAGGACGGGGTTGCACTGAAACTCGGCAACTGGGCATTCGAACGAAGTGACCTCTCGCCGATATATTGAAAGGCGCGCAACGCCAGAACCTCAGTTTACATTTCATTCAATATCGAGTGGAAAACTTCTAACAGAACTGTTAATTCCTTCATCATCCACTCTTTCTTTCAGCGTTCCCCATGCCGGGCTTCTGGTCGGCGGCCGCTGCGGCGGCGATGAGCGCGGCAGCAGCCGGTGGAAACGGCGCGGTAGCAGCTCTGTCGGCTGCCGAGAACCTGACCCTGATGGCGGCGGCCGCAGCCGGTTCTAGCAAGTCCTACCGGAGACGGAAGGCGCGCACCGTCTTCTCCGACCACCAGCTTCAGGGGCTAGAGAAGCGCTTCGGCTCCCAGCGTTACCTGTCGACCCCGGAGCGACTCGAACTGGCTGCCGCACTCAGTCTCACCGAGACGCAGGTTTGTGAGCAGTGCCCAACCCGCCGACGATCGTCTGCCGCAGGTCGGCAACTGACCATCGATTTTGACGTGAATGTCTGTGCAGACCACCGATGCGGCCTGACCAGTGTCGGCGCTAGGATTTGCGAATCGGAAGGGGTATTACGGT